>CAUYON010117533.1:0-16289 GCA_963573935.1 Arctocebus calabarensis
TCTCTAAGAGGGTTATAAAGTCTTATGTCTTTTCAATCGTTTTTGTTATTTCTCCTTCTTTAGTTAACTTGATTTTAATTGTTGAATTCTTTGGGAAGTAAGAATAGGTTAAGTCCCAGTGAAAGACCTGTAAACCCTCAATAGACCAATGTAAATCCACCTAATATATTTGAAATTAGCTGGCTTTTCATCTAGAGCAAAGCAGGAACTTCTGTGATTTTGTTAGAAGAACAAGTATGACAATCATGGATCTATCTAGAAGCCGTAGGCACAGTTAAAGTCTAGAAGGTAGGAAGAACCCATCTCTGTCTTGGACTTATTCTCCTAGGAAGGCTTGACACTGCTAAGGGAGGAATCTCTTTTCCCATCGTAGATATCGATTTGTAGATCTTATTAACCATCAATGTTGCCTCATTTTTTCTCTAAAAAACAAATTAACAGGGAATTGAATCTTGTTACATTACTTAATCAAGACTTGACCAAATTAATATTAATATGTTAGTGATTTTTTTAAAGGCTTTAAAGTCAGCAAGGTGAGTGGTGATAAAGCTTCATACAGATTCAGTTATTCTTGTATATATATGAGTTCTGTACAACAGAGATTGCTCCTTGTTTTTCTGTCACTTTTGCTATGGCTAAGTTTTAGAGATAGCAGTGACACTGGGTTAACATTTCAAATTTCAATAAACATGCTGTATATACAGATTAATTATTTTAAATTGGCAGTGCAACTAAGCAACTATCACAGTTCTTTTTCTTTTTTTTTTTTTTTTTTTGCAGTTTTTGACTGGGACCAGGTATGAACCTGCCTCCTCTGTTACATGGAGAGGCTGGCGCCCTACTCCTTGAGCCACAGGTGCTCCCCCATCTCAGTTCTTATGTGCATCTGTACTTTAGGCTCTTCCAGAATGTACATTTCACTTGACTGTGCGCCTTAAGAGCTCTGACTGTAACATAATATGGTCGGGCTCTTTAAAAATAAACCTTGGGCTAGGCATGGTGGCTCATGCCTGTAATCCCAGTGCTTCAGGAGTCCGAAGCAAGAAGATGCCTTGAGCACAAGAGTTGAAGGTTGTGGTAAGCTACGATCCCACCACTACATTGCAACCTGGGTGACAGAGTGAGACCTTGTCTATAAAAAGACACAGTATTTTGAGGCAGTGCCTGTGGTTCAGCGAGTAGGGCGCCGGCCCCGTATACCCAAGGTGGCAGATTCAAACCCGCCCTTGTCTGAACTGCAAAAAAACAAAAAAATAACCAGGTGCCTGTAGACTAGCTACTCGGGAGGCTGAGGCAAGAGAATCGCCTAAGCCCAGGAGTTGGAGGTTGTGAGCTATGATGCTACGGCATTCTACAGAGGGCAATAAAGTGAGACTCTGTCTCTACCAAAAAAAAAAAAAACACGGTATTTTAGTTGTTGCTTGTTTTTATTTACAAGATAATTCTGAGAAAAAAAAATCTGTAAAGATTCCAGTGATTCTCAGATATAGAAACAAACAATTTAGAATCAAGTATCAGAATCTTCCTTTCTTCACTTTGTCGCTGTTCTGTTTTCCTTTGGTAACTTGAATGTTGGGCTTTACTTCTATGCCTTCAATTTTTGTTTCTTCAGAAATTTTTATTCATGTTCAATCACATATTCCACACCACAACCGCAAAACAGAGTTCTTTTTCTGACTTCTACATTCCGGGACAATGGTGTGGCTTTATGGGATGGGGTGGGAGAGGGAGGATGGCAGTTGTATGTTGCAGTTTGCTGCTTCTGTGGCTGGCGGGGGACAGTGCCACAGGCGCTGCACCGAAGTGCCTCTTTGGTTTTTTTTCTCTCTCTAAGTTCAGATTAATGTGAGGGTACAAATGGATAGGTTACAGTGTTTGTGTTTGTTAGGGAAGTCCCTGTTGTAGTTGTGTCCTGCACCTAGAAGGTGTGCCATACACCCCTACCTTGTGCCCATCAGGTGGAACCACACCAGTTCCCCTCTCAGCCCCTCTCCTCTCCCCACCCCCCAGTTTGAATTGAATTGAGTGTTTCTCTTGTGTGGGTCTGTATTTATTCATCTACTGGCTTCATATTAGTATTGAGAACATTGGATACTTGCTTTTTCATTCTTGTGATACTTTACTAAAGAGAATATTCTCCAACTCTATCCAGGTTAGTTCAAGAGATGCAAAGTCTCCATCTTTTTATCGCCGAATAGTATCCCATGGTATACGTATACCATGGTTTGTTAATCCATTGGGCAGTGCCTCTTGGGAAGTGGATTTGATCCATGGTGATTACACTGGTAATACTGTGTGTTGAAGCAACTGGAGTTCTCTGCTCAGGAATAAGACTGTTTTCTTTACCGTTCTAAATCACCAAGTGTCTGTCATCTGTAGTCCTCTTGCTGCAAATGTATGTATTTAGCCTTGTCATTTCTTCAGATGCTGTGTTACTTATCAAAAGGGCAGAGTGTGGATACAGGAGGTAGGACGGCAAGTCCTGAAGGCAGAGGCCGAGGCCCTTCTCTTCTCTGGGAAACTAGGCTCCGTGGAGCTTCTCTTGGCTTCACTGTCTGTGGTGGTCATCTGACTCCTTTTTGGATGTGTCATAACTAAAGGAACAGCTGGGACAGCATGGTCATTGTACCTCCTCTGTTTCTGACTTGAAGAAACACTTTTCTGCACTTCGTATTGAGGACAGTGGCCAGGCTGTTGTTAAGATCACTTGCCAGGCTACCCTTAGCACATGAAACACTGCTGCTTGAACTGGAATCACTAGCATCCAGCTGTAACAATTTTCTTCGCAACAACAAACATGTGGCTGTGATCTCATCATTTTGTTTTACTGAAGGATTCTTGAATTTCTTTTTGTGAATATCACATTCTTACCAAAATATTCTTTCCTGATCTGCTATGTCTAACTCTGGTTCAGCCAGTGGTTTAAGTTCACCTTCCTCCTGTGCTGCATTGAGCTACCTGCCTGTGACTCCCTCCAGAGTCCCTGTTTAACTGGATTTAGCAACAGGAAACATTTGAGAAGCTTTTTACGTTCTATGGACACATAGGAAGGGATTGTGTATTTTCCTCTTTCTACTCTCCCTCCCAGTTCCTTCCTGTTTGGCCCAACAAAGGAAAGCGAGCCAGTGACAGCAATTGCAGGATCACCCCGAGGCTTGACACATGGACCTCGTTCTTGCCGTAGTATTTCTTGCCCTGGAAGAGCTCAGGGACTGAGTACAGAGGAGTGCCACCAAATGTGTCAAGTTTATTGCCCACAGCAAATTTATTACTTAAACCAAAATCTTATCTGGTATTATTGACGTTGGCATCTAACAATAGATTTTCAGCTCTGAGATCTCGGTGAACAATCTGTTTTGGTGGCAATATTGGACTGTCAACACGACCTGTCTAAATTTAGCTCTTGCTACTTCCCTTCCTCCACTCTTCCATGTTCAACCAAATACTTCACCTCTACTTGAATGTCCATGATTATGTAGGCTTTCAGAGTAGACTGTCCTTTCAGTTTCAGTGAGTTCATATAACTTCACTATATTTGGATGATTTAGAAGCTTCATTATTCTTCTCTGAAGAGTCTTTGTGGACTTGATGGAGTCAATTGAGTTTTGTCAATTATATTTGTTGCAACCTCTCTGCCTATAAGACTCTGTCTTGCCAATTTTACTTTTGCAAAATCCCCCTTGCCAATCATTTACAACAGTCTTTTGTTTCCAGTGAGAAGTTCTTCATCTGCACAGGAAGTTGTAGTTTCCACACCAAGCTCCAGAGTGGCTGGTGTGAGAGGTAACTTCTTGATACTCAACTCTTTGTGAGGTGTGCCCGAAGTCACAAGGTCAGTATCTTCTGGGGTGACTTCTGGATCCTTGTCCTACTCAAACCATTTCAGTTTACCAATGGCGCACAGAGTTGCCAGCTGAGCCACCTCCAGGCTGTAGCCCAAATCCTAGGCCACCACCACCAGTCTGAGTCAATGACCTCTCTCTACCTGGGCAGCCAGGGTACCAGCAGCACCCTCAGCAACTAGTCCCTGGCCCTGTGTAGCCAGCCACACTACAGCTCCCTAAAGGGGTTCATGTGGAAAGCCAAGACAGGAAGATTGCTTGAGCTCAGGACTTTGAGACCAGCCCAAGCAAGAGTGAGACCCTATCTCTACTAAAAGTAGAAAAATTAGCCAGGTGTTGTGGTGGGTGCCTGTAGTCCCAGTTACCTGGAAGACTAAGGTAGGGAGGATCCCTTGAACCCAGGAATTTAAGGTTGCTGTGAGCTAGGCTGACACCAAGGCACTCTAGCCTGAGAGTGAGATTTTGTCTCAAAAAAAAAAAAAAAAAGGGGGGTGTGATATTTGGAGATATACTCCCTGTTTAGTTCTTATTCTAGCAAGGATTTCAAAATGTCTATTTACAGTTAGTCTCCTTTTTAGCAGTGATTTTCAAACCACAGTAGTCAGTCTTTTGAACTTATATCAGAGAATGGCAGTTTTCCTCAACACTAAGAAAAAATAAATGAGTTTTTGAATGGCCAGCTTTTATCCCAACCTTTGGCATGCTTTGACTTAGAAAATAGCCTTGGAAACATATAATACAGAAATAGTACCTTGTGTTTTGTTTCAGTTTCAAAATAATATAGTATTAGTAATTACAATTTGTGTTATAAAACCTTCATACTCATGATCTTGCTTAATCTTTTTTTTTTTTTTTTGAGACAGAGCCTCAAGTTGTCACCCTGGATAGAGTGCTGTAGCATCACAGCTCACAGGAACTTCCAATTCCTGGGCTCAAGTGAGTCTCCTGCCTCTGCCTCCCAAGTAGCTGGGACTACAGGCGCCCGCCACAATGCCCGGCCATTTTTGGGTTGCAGCCGTCATTATTGTTTGGCAGGCCCGGGCTGGATTCGAACCCGCCAGCTCAGGTGTACGTGGCTGGCGCCTTAGCCTGCTGAGCCACAGGCACCGAGCCAATCTTGCTTAATCTTGTGTCCATTTAGGACTGCATTTCTGCAAGCAGGCCACATACTATGAATGCCTAAAACAAGTTAAGAACTTCATGTTGTGAGCCCTTCCTTGTTAGAGGTAGGGATCACTTATTTTTACCCCCATTTTGTTTTGAGGTCCACATCAGCTTATTCAATTTGACTTCCACATCTTAATAGTATTCATGGAAAGAAATAGCAAGAAACATTTTTTTTTCCACTTTACAATATAAAGGCCTAAAAGTTTCATTGCTATTTATTATACTTTTTATTTGACCATAAGAAAGTACGCTCAAATTAGATATTAAATGATTTTTGTGATTAACGTTCAGGCTCAGGCAGTATACCAATTCTTGATTGCAGCTTTATTTAACTAACTTTACTAGCATCATAAAGGTTAAGGACAGATAGCCAGTGAGAAAGTTTTCTTCTTTATTGTGCTGTTTGTTTCTGGGGAAATGGAAGAAAAGTTTGGGGATGTTCTCTTCCCTCTAAATCTTTTAACAGTTTGTCTGATAGAGTTACTTCATGGAATTATCAGTGTGTCGGGCACCGAGAGTTACTGGGAAATTTTGTCTGCTTATTCCGTTTTCCCTCTTGATTTGTATAGCTTGGTTGTACTATCTGTGCCATACCTGTGTTCAGCTTCTTATCTGTACCTGGGAGATTTTCTTACAGTTTTTTTATTGAAAGATCATTTATCTTTTTTATTTCCCATGTATCATATTTAGAGATATAAATCTTATGCCTAGTTAAATATAACCTCTTTTAATACTGAAACTCTCATACGAGAGGCTTTATGTCTTAGAATATTATCATTAACTTCTCAATCACTTGTCACCATATTATCATTAACTTCTCAATGAGTTGTCACCTAAGGGTATACAGAATCATATAAAAGCTATCGTTCTAAATACAGTTTCTCCTTTTTATTCCATTGCAGTTTTTCCTTTTTATAAGCAAAACTTCTACTTATTAACAGAAATGTGATGTTTTTGTATTCTTTTACTATCTGTTTTAAAAGCTATATCAGGAATGTGCTGCTCTGAAAGCCATCTGTAGTGTGGGATTGGAGTTAGGCTGAGCTGAGATTGAACCCTAGATCTGCCCTTTGTAGGTTTTGTGACCCTGCGCAAGTTACTTACCCTCTGAGATGTTCAGTTTCCACATTTGAAATGGGAATAATTGCAGGGCTATGACAATTAAAATTGGTGCACATGACACATAGAATAGAAGTCAATAAACCCAGCTTCGATTATTACTTTAGAGTTTGGCCAGCCCAATATATGAAATTCATATATCATTTTATTAAATAACCAGAAATTCACTTCTAGAATATTGTTAATTAGAAATATTAAAATTTGAATGTCTCTTACCCTAAGTTACAGAATAAATTAACTGGCACAGCTGAGATTCTATCCCCAACAGTCTGCTTGAGAGCCCATTAACCACCAAACCATACTGGGCACTTCTTGTTCATATTGAAAACATTTTCCAGAATATAGTATATGTTACAAATAAAAGTAATCATGACTAAGAAAACTAAATAAATAAAATTTGAATATCACACCAAATTGTGTCAGTTGAAAATGTATTTGTTTAAGAGTTCCAATTCATGTAGTCTCTTTCTTTTCTTTCTTTCTTTCTTTTTTTTTTTTTTTTGCAGTTTTTGGCCAGAGCTGGGTTTGAACCCACCACCTCTGGTATAGGGGCTGACGCCCTTCTCCTTTCAGCCATTTTTGTTTTTTTTGAGACAGAGTCTCACTCTGGCATCCTGAGTGGAGTGCTATGGCATCATAGCTCACAGCAACCTCAAACTCTGGACTCAAGCCATCCTCTTGCCTCAGCTTCTTGAGTAGCTGGGACTACAGATGCCCACCACGACATCTGGTGAGGTGTTTTTTTTTTCTGTTTTTAGTAGAGATAGGGTCTCATGCTTGCTCAGACTGGTCTCAAAGTCCTATACTTAAGCGATCTACCCACCTTGGCCTCCCAGAAAGCTGTGTGAGCCACCATGCCTGGGCACTTCATATAGTCTTATACTTCTATAAGTATTAAAATGATCTCAGCCAGTCACTCATTTAATCAGGGTTATTATTCTCAGCAACTTTTTGGGGTAACAGCTTTATTAGATATAGTTTACATACCATTAAATTCACTTGTTTGAAGTGTGGAATTCAGTGCTTTTAGCATATTCATAGAGTTGTGTAACCATCACCAGTTTTAGAACATTGTTCTTCATCTTATAAAGAAATCTTGGGCCCTTTAGTCCTCACTCCTCTTTCCCCCCAGCCCTAGACACCCGCTAATCTGCTTTCTGTCTCTGGATTTATCTGTTGTAGACATTTCATATAAATGAAATTGTACACATGCTGTCTCCTGTGATTGGCTTCTGTTACTTAACAGAATGTTTTTAAGGTTCATCCAGGTGTAACGTGTATCAGTACTTCATTCATTTTTAGCTGAAAGTTAATTCATCGTATGGCTAGAACACATTTTATCTCTCGCCGGTTAATGGATTTGGGGGTTGTTTTTGCTTTTTGGCGCTGGTGAATAATGTTGCTGTGAACATTTGTGAACAGGATTTTTTGTAGGCAGGTGTTGATTTCTCCTGGAATACACCTAGAAGTAGAATTCTGGACTGTAAATAATAACTCTATGTTTAACCTTTTGAGAATTGCCAGACTGTTTTCAAAGCAATTGCACTATTTTACATTCCTACCAGCAGTGTATGAGGGCTCTGATTTTTCCACATCCTTGCCAACATTTGTTATTATCTGCCTTTTTAATTAATTAATTAATTTATTTATTTATTTTTGAGACAGAGCCTCAAGCTGTCACCCTGGGTAGAGTGCTGTGGCATCACAGCTCACAGCAACCTCCAATTTCCTTGGCTCAAGCTAGTCCCTTGCCTCCGCCTCCCAAGCAGCTGGGACTATAGGTGTCCGCCACAACGCCCAGCCATCTCTTGGTTGCAGCCATCATTGTTGTTCTGCGGGCCCAGGCTGGATTCGAACCCGCCAGCTCAGGTGTACCTGGCTGGCGCCTTAGCCCGTTGAGCCATAGGCGCCGAGCCTATCTGCCTTTTTTAATATTGGCCAACCTAGGGCAGCACCTGTGGCTCAAAGGAGTAGGGTGCCGACCCCATATGCCGAAGGTAGCGGGTTCAAACCCAACCCCAGCCAAAAACTGCAAAAAAAAGAAATATATATATATGTATATATTATATATATGCCATCCTAATGGGTGTAAAGTGATGTTTCATTGTGGAGTCTCAGACCTTCTTAGAGTGGAACATACCAAAATTATGTTACTCATTCTTCATGATATCTGGTCATCATGATAAAGAGGATTGAGAAGTTAAACCTCATATAAAATCTTTTATTATGAAATACCTAGTGAACAGAATTAGGCTTTTCTTTTATTCTAATGATCCCTATTTCATTTTCTCCAGTTTGTAATTTTTGGTTTCTAGCAGTTCTTTTGGGCTAATCAGCTCTCCTCCAGCAACCGCCTCTTATAAACCCCCTCTTTATTATAGCAGAATAAAAAGATCCATAATACCCTCTTTTTTTTTTTTTTTTTAATCTTGCCTTTGTCCATTTTTTCCTAACAGAATTTTAGAGCATGTTCCTGAGATAAATCTCTTTCTGGAAATTATCTACTAAAGTCTCAGGGTAGATTATTTTCTGTTCATAACTTCACACCTGTCATTTCTTTGAGCATTGATTCCTTCTATTATCTCTATTATTCAATTCTATGCTGAATTAGCATTTTAGGAAAAATGTAAATGAATGGTGTGAACCTTCTGAATTTATTCTCCAAGGCTCTTAGTTTTTCATATCTTTTGTCTCTGTGTGATTCTGATTGAGGTTCCTTAAAATTCTGTCTACTTATGTTTTAAATTAATTTTCAGCTCAGTCTATGTCGCAAAAGTGAATTCCTTATGTAGCTTTCTCTATTTCTTTCTGATAATTGCATTGCTTCCCACCACTCCCCAAATAGCACATTTTCATTACACGAATATTATGTTTTTAATAATTTTATAATTCAGAAGTAGCACTTCAAAGTACTCCTTTCCAAATCAAAATTATTAGAAGTCTCGTAGTAGCGCACAATCTTTCTTCACTATGAATAATTAACATCTACCCCCAAAAGAAACAAAAACAAAACAACACAAAGTCTTTTTTAGCTCAGCTGATGTACAGTTTGCAGGAGTATAGATAGGACTCATACCAGTATATTCATCTACAGATTCTTACGTAGTACTTAGTAGTGGAAGTGATAAGACATAAAGAGATTTCTAATGTGATAAGTTCCAAAAAGTGCTAAGCACTGAATATACGGGGAGTGGGGTGTTACTTCTTCTCGTGGAAGAAGATCAAACAAAGCTTCAGTGTAAAGCCTGCAGCTGTCTCTCTGGATAGAAGTTAGTAAGATGGAGAGGAAAGACATGAGTGGGCTTGCATTTGTAACAAGGTGATATGTCACGCAGGGAATACATTCCTTATCCTTAGGGAAGGTAGTTTGGCAAAGCCCTGCCTGGTGTAGCTTTCTCTTTTCTTGATTAAAAGAAAAAGATTTTTTTCCAAGCCTAAACAAGACTGAGACCCTGTCTCTACCAAAAATAGAAAAATTAGATGGGCATTATGGTGAGCACCTGTAGTACTAGCTACTCAGGAGTCTGAGGCAGGACAATCACTTGAGCCCAGTAATTTGAGGTTGCCATGAGCGAGGCTGATGCCCTGGAACGCTAAACTGGCAAGAGAGTTGGGGGAAAAAAGAGGTTTTTGTTTGTTTGCTTGTTTTTTAAATCACTTCAGAGACTAAGACTGCCCCACTGTGGATAAAAATCTCAGTTTGAAGACATGTTCCGAAGAATCTTCATCTGAGTAGGAAAGGTTGGCAGAGCTAAGTGTTCCTACACCAGAGCAAGCTGCCTGGTATTTGGAAGGTTGTCCTCCCTTTGTTTCTGGCTTCTCTGCAGGTGAAAGATTCTCAATTATCGTGGTTGCTGATATTTGTTCATTTGGCAAGATCAGCTTTACAGAGAGGTAAAACTTTATGTCACGAGATCTGTGACATAATCAAAAGTAGACCAGGTATGGTGGCTCATGCCTGTAATCCCAGCACCTTGGGAGGCCAAGATGGGAGAGTCCCTTGAGGCCACGAGTTAAAGACCAACTTGAACAACATATTAAGATCCTCCTCCCTTTAAAAAAAAAAAAAAAAAAAGCTGGCTGGGCACGGTGGTGTGACCAGGTGTTGTGATGGGTGCCTGTAGTTGGGAGGCTAAAGCAAGAGAATCACTTGAGTCTAAGAGTTTGAGGTTGCTGTGAGCTGTGACATCATGACACTCTAGTGAGGGTGAGAAAGCAAGACTCTATTTCAAAAATAAAATAACAAACTGGTGTGGTGGCATATGTGTCTGTAGTTCCAGTTACTGAGAAGGCTGAGGGAAGAGGATTGCTTGACCTCAGGAGTTTGAGGTTGCAATGAGTTATGATGTTGCCACTGCACTCTAACCTGGGTGACATAGTGAGACCATGTCTTCCAAAAAAAAAAAGAAGGGAAGAAAAAAATCAGAGTTAAAGAAAGAAGAGATAGCAGAAAATGGTTTTTTTGCCCTTTAAAGAAAAAAAGATAATTTTTTTTTATCCTAACAGCCAAAAAACAACAGATAGTTAGAAATGTTTTCCATCTTGGCTGGGCTCCTGTGGCTCAACGGGCTAAGGTGCCAGCCACGTTCACCTGAGCTGGCGGGTTCGAATCCAGCCCGGCCCACCAAACAACAATGACGGCTACAACCAAAAAAATGTCCGGGAGTTGTGGCGGGCACCTGTAGTCCTAGCTACTTGGCAGGCGGAAGCAGGAGGCTCACTTGAGCCCAGGAGTTGGAGGTTGCTGTGAGCTGTGATGTCACAGCACTGTATCCAGGGTGGCAGCTTGAGGCTCTGTCTCAAAAAAAAAGAAACGTTTTCCATCTTTTGGCACCTAAAATAACAATTAAAATTTTTGTTTTCCAGTTGCTTGTAAAATAATTCCATAGTATCCTGAAATATTGTGGCAATTTCAGTAATTTTATAAACAGGTAAAATATTTTCTATTTAGTCTGTTTAGTTCCTTTCTAATATTTTACTCATTCATCCTACTCAGGAAATTCATTTGAGGGTTAAGTCTTTTTTTTTTTTTTAATAAGTGATCAGCAGTGAGTATTCTCTTCATTTCAGGTCAGTCCCGAAAGATGATTGCCATCGTCTCACTGAGGTTTAAGTCTAACAAATGACCTGGGAGCTCAAAACCACAGCGTGAACAAGGGCCAGGGAAAGACATCAGGGAGAGTGGAGGAATGGTGGTCCCTGCTTGGCAGTTTTTTTGTCTCAAAACAGCTGTCTCTCTCAGCCTTTTAGTTCTCTTTCTCCCTTTTGCTTACTGTTCGGGCTTATTTATTACTTCAGCCAGAGGCTACAAATGGGAAAAGGAAAGTCAAATTTATTAATTTTCCTGGTAGCTCTTGGTTCAGAAGGGCTGGGAAGGAAAGGAAGGGAAGGAGACCAGGACCACTGATAGTAGAAGCTTGGAAATAATTTATTAGTTTATTCCTTGTCCTCTTGATCAGTAATAAGGAAGAAAAAACCCTACAGATTAAAAAATCTCTACTGAGCAAAGGGTAATTAACCATTTAGATAATTGTGCCCAGAGTATTATAAATGTTATGAGTGTTATATATCCCTGATATTATCATCACACTTGCAGACAATGTTATTGAGCGAATGTACTGTCCTTTATATACTTTATTCGTTTAATCCTCATTCAGTTTAATGAGATGGGTACTACTATTCTCCTTTTTTACTCATGTGAATACTGATACTTATAGAGGTTAAATATTTTGCTGAGGTCATTCAGGTAATAAGTAGCGAAGCAAGAACTCAAGACAAGGCCTGTCTGACCTAGAGTTCTGCTTTTAATGTCTACCTAGATTGTCATACTAAAATATTTATTGATTTCCCTTTGCAGACATGACCCAGTAGGAGGTGCCCAGGGACTCTAAGTCTAAGCAAAGTAATCTTACTCTAAGCAAAGTAATCTTTGCTCTCTTATTGGTGGAATCTGTAATTCTGAGATGCACAAAGTAACCTAAACAATGTAATATAAATGGTGAGATTTAAAAACAGATACAGGCTAGGCACCCGTAGCTCAGTAGTTAGGGCGCCAGCCACATACACCAGGGCTGGCGGGTTCCATCCCAGCCCGGGCCTGCTAAACAACAACATAACAACTACAACAAAAAATAGCCGGGCATTGTGGCGGGCACCTGTAATCCCAGCTACTTGAAAAGCTGAGGCAAGAGAATCGCTTAAGCCCAAGAATTTGAAGTTGCTGTGAGATGTGATGCCGTGGCACTCCATTGAGGGTGCCATAGTAAGACTCTGTCTCAAAAAAAAAAAAAAAAGATACAATCCATATAATCTTAAAAGATCAGGGTTGGTGACTTGTTTGGATTGGAAGGGAGATTGATTTGTCATCAGTCCCACTTCCTTTTGCGCTTGGATCCTATACTTGGCCCGACAGCAGAAGTTCAGTTCTTGGAGAAGTGCTAGCTCTGTGTCAGATGTGGAGCTGGACAGAGGTGGCTAAGGCTAAGCTCTGTAGAAGGAACCTTGGTTTCCTCGGGGAAGAGGATGGTGATAATGAGATAACATTGTCCACACTTAGGTACCAGATAGCAAGCCTGATTCTGTGAGGAAAGTTTTATCCTCAGATTAGCTTGGGAAATATTGTGTTGAACAAAGTTAAGTAAATTTTTAAGTTGTAGGATTTCAAGAGGTTATTATAACTTGCTTTCTATTATAGAAAGCAATCTCTGTTATTGGGTCTTATTCCAGGTAAAATTTACAACTCCCGTGTAAAACCGTTGGGAATGGCCTAATATTTTAAACTTGGGAGTTAGAAGAATAGAAATTTATCTTTAACTAAAAGATCATTTTATCCCTCCTTAAATCACAAGTTCTACTTGCTGAAAAGAGATTTTATAACAAAAGATGTATGAAAGTAATTATTAGATTAAGAAGTTCATTAGAAGCCAGGCACAGTGGCTCATGCCTGTAATCCTTGCAGTTTAGGAGGCTAAGGTTGGAGAATTGGTTGAGGCTGGGAGTTTGAGACCAGCCTGGGCAACATAGTGAGACCCCCGTCTCTACAGATATTTTTAAGAATTAGCCAGGCATTGGTGGTGCACATCTGCAGTCCTAAACTGTTTGGGCGGTTGAGGCAGGAAGATCAAGGCCGCAATGAGCTATGATCATTCCACTGCCCTTCATCTTGGGCAACAGAGCAGGATTCAATCTCAAAAGAAGAAGAAGAAAGCCCAGATTATAGAAAAACCCAATTCAATAGTCAGTTGAATGCAGCCTTCAAAATGATTCAACTGAATCTTTTTAAGAAGTAGCAATCTGTTACCAAATAGCTGGCTTCTCTTATAGGTCAAACGTACTGTGTTTTTTTGGTCCTTATGTGTAGTTTGTTTTGGTGAGGGTTATGTTGATATAGAAGAATAGACCGAATGTGAATTGTTTTAGGACAAAGGTGACTCTTATAGCACAATTATTACATTTTTTAAAAGTCCAA
This sequence comes from Arctocebus calabarensis, assembly GCA_963573935.1. Classification (NCBI taxonomy): domain Eukaryota; kingdom Metazoa; phylum Chordata; class Mammalia; order Primates; family Lorisidae; genus Arctocebus; species Arctocebus calabarensis. The sequence goes on from CAUYON010117533.1 coordinate 13,597, forward strand.
AAATGTATGGGTGTTTTTTTTTTTTAGGTTGTTACCCAGGCTGGACAGTGGTTCAGTCATAGCTTACTGTCCTGGGCTCAAACTATCTTCCTGTCTCAGCCTTCAGAGTAGCTGGGACTTGAGGTGTGTGCCATCGTGCCTAACTAATTTTTTATTTTCTGTAGCAAATGGGGTCTTACTATATTGCCCAGACTGGTCTCAAAATCCTGGCCTTAAGCAATCCTGGTATCTCAGCCTTCCAAAATGCTAGGATTATAGGCATGAGATACGATGCCCAGCCAGGAATTCTTAAGAAAACACAATTTAGCAATGTTGGATATATCATTAAGCCAACTACAACATGAAGGATGCAGGGCAGAAAAGGAAGTGGGAGAGCATTGGGTATCTGCTTCAACTATGAAGCAGAGGCCAAGGCAGAGTCCCTGCCTACATGTGACATTCTTTTTAGCTAAAGGGGACAGTCTAAAACCTTATATAGCAATGCACAATATCATATTCTAAGTGTTAAGTGAGTGGTATAGATAGTATGAAAGTTCAGATAGGGTGTTAGGCAGAATAACGCTCTCCTCCTCACCCCCACAAAGTCGTCCACATCTTAATCCCTGCAACCTGCAGATATGATACATTCCATGGCAAAGGAGAATTATGGTTGCTGATCAACTCGACATAAGAAGATTATTCTAGAGTATCCTGGAAGACCAAATATAATCATAAGGGCCCTTTGAAGTAGAATAGGGAGGCAGAATAAGAGACCAGAATCAGAAAGAGATTTTAAAATGGTACACCATTGGAGGAAGGGGCCATGGGTTAAGGAATGCAAGTGACCTCAAGAAGCTGGAGAAGGCAAGAAAAAGGGTTCTGTCCTAGAGCCCGCAAAAGGAACGTAGTCCCGAAAATGCCTTCGCAGCCTGCATGAGACCCATTTTGACTTCTAGCTTCTAGAACTGTAAGATAATAAATTTTTGTTGTTTTAAGCTAATTAAATTCGAGGCAATTTGGTATTAGGAAACTAATACGAGGATGCCAAAGAGAAAGAGGAATCGGGGACAGCTGTGTGGTTCTTGAGCCAGGCATTAACGTTAGTAAGAGTAGAAGTGACAGAATTAGAATCATAGAATTTATGTTCTAAATACTAAGCTAAGATTTTTATAACCTTTAATTCACTTATCCTCATAGAAACACTGTAAAGATAGTATTCTCCGGGCGCCGCCTGTGGCTCAGTGAGTAGGGTGCCTGCCCCATGTACCATGGATGGCAGGTTCAAACCCAGCCCTGGCCAAACTGCAACAAAAAAATAGCCAGGTGTTGTGGCAGGCACCTGCTACTTGGGAGGCTGAGGCAAGAGAATCCCCTAAGCCCAAGAGCTGGAGGTTGCTGTGAGCTGTGATACCATGGCACTCTACTGAGGGCAACAAAGTGAGACTCTGTCTCTTAAAAAAAAAAAAGATAGTATTCTCCCTATTTTTTAGATGAGAAAACTGAGACTCAGAGAGGTTAGGTAACTTGTGCAGTCACTAGAGTGCAGTATTAGTTGCTGCTACAACTACGTAATAGCTGGCCTTTTAACACCATGATGGCCGCTGACATTTATGGAGTGCTCGCATGTCCAGGTTAGGTCCCCAGGTTGTCACTGGCACCATCTGATTTAATCCTCTCAGATGTATGTTGTAGTTTTTCTGTGGCCTGGATTTATCTGGCCAGTGATGTGGTTTGGTCAGAAGGGAAGAGAGTGGAGCCAGGGAACCCAGACAGGACACAACGGTCCAGACAGTTGCTGATAAGAACCTAAAATGGGAGTAGAACAGTGAGCATGGCAAAGAGAAATCATTCTAAGGACAGTATGCTGCTTTGTGGAAATGCAAATCTTCTACTGATAAAGCTTCTCCATTTCCAATTTCTCCTTCCCTGTGTGATTAGGGACCTGCATTTTAATGAATTCGGGAGTTTTATAATTAGAATTAATGAAAAGTGTCGGTTTTAATAGTGCTGTAGACCTAACTTTTCCACTTACCCATACAAGCATGGGCAGCAATTATGCAAACTTCTCAATGTTTCATTTATCCCATGTAGCAGGAGCTCACAGAGATTCTCTTTAATTTCTTAGCTTTTTTAACCAAGAGAGTAGGAACTTTTCTTAATTTCTATAGTATGTTAATTAAAAAACAAAATACATATGTTTATTTAAAACGTATGATTTAAAAGAGCTATTAAAAAGGCTATCATTGTGAGAATCTTGAAAGTGAATAAAAATTGGTTTGGAAGCACACTTGAGCGAGGGAAGTCAGGTAGAATTAGAAAGTGGAGGTAGATGGGTATAATTGGGTGTCAGTACTTTTGTAGAGTAAGCATTGGTTTCTCTTCAAGTATGCAAATATATTTGCAGTTTTCTCTGCCTAAATGTAAGAATCATTTAAAGTTTTTAGAAAAATCTTTAACATTCTGATATCCAACATGTAAAATTCCATCTCCCTGCTACTTCTGTGGAATCAGTTTTGCTATCTTTTGAAGAGTCAACAAAGTAAGATTCATGAACACTGAATATGTTGTATCTTGTAATGGATAGGTTCACTGTTTTATTTATTCTATTGTAAGTAAAGAGCTAATAGATTGTCACTGCAAATATTTCTTTTCAGACCCTGTGGAACCTTTAGTGAATACTAAATGGCACAAAGGATTTAAGCGGCATTGATGCA
>CAUYON010117534.1:0-35415 GCA_963573935.1 Arctocebus calabarensis
GGGAACACACCTACGGTGCACACTGTAGGTGTGTTCCCACCAATTGCCCTCCCTCCAAGATGCACCGTAGGTGTGTTCCCACCAATTGCCCTCCCTCCACCCATTCTCCCCCCACCCCTCCCCTCCCTTTCCCCTTTCCCCAAATTCAATAAAATTATTTAAAAAAAAAAAAAAAAAGAAAACTAATCAAAGGAAAAAGAGAAGCACTTTTCAAGAACGGAATGTAACTACACACACTACTTGATTTAACAATGAGCAATATTTCTCTATTATTTCATAATAATGTGACATAGATTTGATTAACCAAAAGTTGTTATGTAACTACATTGAAATTAGTGGGGAGGGACAGTGCAAGAGCTAGTACGATGCTATTTTAAAATGACATAGAAAGGACACATTAAGAAATAGCATAAAGTAATTATAATAATAAATGTGTATATTATTTAGGAGGAAACAAGTAAGTAAAGGTATTTGCCTTTAGGTATTTGGGGGCAAGGCAGAGGGCACATATAAGAAATTCCTATTTTAGTACCCCTTGATTGCACTAATGTATGCAGCTATGATTTAATAAAAAAAAAAAGAAATTCCTATTTTATATTTTAATCCTTATAGTCCTGTTGGATTAATTTTAACCTATTGACCTTTTTAGTATGAACAATTTACTTACTAGTACTCCTTGAACTGTTCCATCTCCTTAGATGTCCTTTGGCAGTCTTGAATCTAGAGAGGTCTTGGGGAGCATCCACATTGTTGGGAGCATCTTTCCAAAACCAGAGACACTACACTGTGTCAAAACTGTCTAAAGGAGAAAAATCTCCCCTATGGTTATTTAAAAGACAAACATCATATTATTATCCCTAGGAAAATACAGGCAAAGAGCTTTCTCTCTTGGAGATGTTATTGTATTATAATATAGGAGACTTTCTTAGATGAAATGGAATGAATTGTATGTAAGCAAAGAGATCCTTAAAATTGTTTCCTTCTTTCCCTAGGTATTCAGGTTTCTAACAAGACACATAGCTAATAGAGGAGTGCTTAATCAGGCAAACACTCAGATGCCTGGCTCAGCCTTCCCTAGCTTTGACGTGATGTGCAGAAAAGCCCTAGATTCCCTTCTTCAGGCCTTCTCAAGTTCTCAGGCAAGGCTGAGAGTACATGTATGCAAAGTTTTATTCCTCGGGGTGCAAGCTAGACATGTTGTATAATAGCACAGGGTGGGCATTCACATTGGGAAAGGCTGATCAAATAACTGCAGGGAGTAGATCCAACAAAGACATTTAGAAAGACCCAAAGCTGAAGGTCTCGCTCTTTACCCAGTTTGGAAATATTGCCTCTGTCTTTTGGTTTTTCCTTTTCTTTTTCTTGGCTTAAGTTCAAAACTAAAGTAAAATCTGCCTGTGCCTCATCTAATTATTACTCTTAATTGTGTTGCTGCAACAACATGTAATAATACTTTGCAGGATTATATTGCTATACAAATCCCTCTCATGCACATTCATTCACTTGACCCTTAAAACTACCCAGTGAAGTTGGCAGAACATTTTATGGAAAAATGAGGTGCAGAAAATTGGATGTCCTTTCTGAGAACACCAGCCAATAACTATTAGAAGAAAGGCCATGTTATACCTACCCAGCCTTTGCCTATAAAGGGAATGAAGCTAGTAATAGTAAATGCATATAATAAAATAGTCTGATACACAGCAGAAACAGGAAAAAGTGATTAGAATAGTATATATGGGCTGGAAGAAAAATTCTCAACAAAGTCCTACACAGTTGGACATCCTAGTCTTTTGAGCAAAAAAGGAAAGACTGGGCACATAGTTCTCACCACAAATAGTAAGCCAGAGTCAAATCCTACCATTATATTCAAAACAATCTGTGAAAACACTTGGGTCCATTTTCTTATCCCAAGGAGTATCCTGTTCAAATCATCCCCACTTGGGAATTGTTTGGGTCCACTAGCTAATAACTCATGCCTACAAATATATTAATACAATCCTGTCACTGGTTTAGCACAAGTTCTAGGAAATTTTTCAAGGCTCAAAATCAAGATTTCCCTGAGTCAAGAAAGTAAGATACATCTTCCAAGTGAAGTGACTGGTGCTTAGCTCAACCTACTAACGAACCAGTTCCAATGTCTTAGAGAAGAATCCAGAAACCTCCTGAAATGCTGCTCATACCTTCCTGACATCTCAAAGACTCAGGTTCCTCATCTTCAGATAGAAAATTATCCTTCCAACCAGGGTTACTAAAATAACTGATAGGAAAACAGCTATGTAGTTTTAGTCTCTTCTGGGAAGATCTTCATAGCTTATACTTGGTATTATGCCTTTTCAGCCTCTTTTCTTTCTCTTTGCTAATAGAATTCAGTTTTCTTTTTGGTGTCCTGACGGTTCAAGATACCTCACCACCCCATTTGGGCAACAGATAGGAATATGGCTCAATTGAGACCATTGAGATTTTTCTGGAAATTAGAATCTTGAGTGAAAAGACACAGAGCCAAGACATCTTGAAGGAAAGACCTTAAACAAGGCATCTCACATGACTTTCACTAAAATTCTCATGGTTCCCTGGTTCCAATAGCCTGATTGGTCAGCTTTTTAGGATAATTCTATCAATTACCCATTAGCTTTCAAAATTATTCCTTTTTAAACTAAACTAATAAATGTCAGTCTCTGTTGCTTACTATCAAAGAACTCTAACAGATACGCGAAGAATATAGAAAAGGAAGCAAACTTTTTTTGATTTCTCTTACTACTGGCCAATGTAGTATGACCAAACCAGGGGACGCTTATCAGAAACACTGCGAGTTTCTAAACAATTCACACAAGCATTTTGAAAAGGCTTCCCCAGCAATGCCCACACATGAATCCTTCCTGCAATAGATGAGACATGAGCAAACCTGAGCTCTAATCTTGGACATACCCCATGTGACATACTCATAAATTGAGTATGGTGCAGCTGTGAGACAAAAAAGAGAGTGGGGGTAATTCTAGAGAATTCCTCACCTAAAGTAAGGGACTTCCTCATCCCAGGAAATTAAAAAGGAAACAGCTTTCATATGATATGATTCAATGCTATTCAATGCTGGATGTATAGTCCCTGGGAGCAGCTGTCCATGACCTTGGGCACTCTAGGGCCTCTAAATTTTCCTTCATACCCAAGCTGGATTCGCTAGTGAGGTGTCTCTGCCTGCTTCTGACATAGCCAGTTTGAAGGACTATTTTATGTCATCAATTTAGGAAGTCACTCTGAGTCAGTGTTTCCTACATCATCTCTCATTGTCCATATCCTTATTTTTTTCTGCTTTCTTTCTCCACTTCTGGGCCTCTCCAAGATATCCCAGGTAGGATCCTATTATCTTTGCCCCCAAAGAGGAGGGAAATAAAATACCTGTCCAGGATTACAGAGTCCAAGAGACAGTACAACCTCTTCACGGAAAAGAGGGGCCACCAAGGGACCAAGCGGTTGGTGCAAGATCACATAGCACATGATCAGCAGGGCCAAAATGCATTCACTCGCTCACTTGATATAAAAAGACAGAAATGAAAAAACAAGCAAAGACCCTACCATCCATAAACAAACAAAAAGAAAGAATGTGAAATACTATCTGCTAGTGAGAAATGCTAAGGTATAACACTAAGCGGGTCTGCAGATGTAGAATGCCAGAGGCAGTATTTTGGACAGGGTGATGAAAAATGCCTCTCTGAAGAGGGAATATTTCAGCACAAGCTGGAATAAAGTGTGCCATATAGATATCTGGGAAGTCCAAGATCAAGGTGCTGACTGATTTAGTTCCTGGTGAGAGTTCTGTTTCTGGTTTGCAGAAAGTGTCTTCTTATTGCATCCTCATATGTAGCTCCTTATAAGGACATTAATCTGATCATGAGGGCTCTACCCCCAAGACCTAATTACCTCTAAAAGGCCCCATTGTCCAAATACCTTCCAGTTGAGGGTTAGGATTTCAGGACAGGAAGTTTGAGGGAAATAAATGTTCAGTCCGTATCAACATCCAGGATGCTTCACTCACATGGCTGGTAGCAAACGGTGGCTCTGGGCTGGGAGCTCAGATGCAGGTGTTGAGAATCCACAAGTATCTTCTTCACATGCTTTGACTTTTTCACCACCTGGAAGCTGAGTTCCCAAGAGCGAGTATCCCAAGAGAACATTTCAGAATATCACTGTGCTGCATTCTACTAGTTAAGCAAGTCATTAATCCCAGCCCAGATTTAAGGAAGGGAAATTAGAATCTCCCTCTTAATGTGAGGAGCAACATGCATGGAAGAAGAAAGGAATCAAAGGAGGCCATTTGAGGAGACTACATATACTTCCCCAGCAGCAGATCTTGAGATGATAATTCATGTACAGATGATTTGTGTAGGAAGGGCTCTAAGAGAAGATGGAGAAGGGAAGAGGAGAAGCAGGTTAGGAAACAGGAAAAAGTCAAGAAAGAGGGTGATTTCAGACAAAGTCCCAGCATCAACCTGAGTCTAGAGATGAACTCTGGAGTATAAACTACACCTTGGAGTTCGACCCCACTTGAGACAAAGGAAGTGAACCTTTCTATTCCTGATTGTGTAAATACCAGACATGTCCCACTCTTTTCATGTGGGCAGAGTGTCTCCAGGAGCCCAATGATAGACCTTTGAAAAGAATCTGCTCTGAAAAGTAGAGAACACAGATATTGGGGAACAGGTGCTTAGAAATGTAAAGGGGAGCTTCAGGGGTCTGAGCAGAGGACTAACCCTGCCACAACCGGCTGGGGTGCTTTAGGGAGAAGATGAGGAAGTTAGGATTTGTCAACAGCACATACTCAGATGCATTATTTCATTTCACTCTCAAAATTACTCCATGAGGTGGGTCTTGGAATCCCCATTTTACACAGAGAAAGACTATTCTTGGAAAGATTAGGTAACTAGCACATAGAATAGGACCAAAGCCCAGAAGCACACAATACTGAAGTCTGTGCTCCTTCCAAAACCACATTACAATCACAGAAGACTAAGACATTCTATCTAAATGCTGCCTCTCACCATAGTTCATGATTGAAAGGGCTCTGGGGTACAAAAGCCCCCTGGGCTTCCCGCTAACATCTCACAAAACCACAGCATCAACAGAATGCTCCCCACTGCTGTAGAAGACACAGCAAAGTCTTGGCCATTTAGGTCATGTTATTTTCAGGAGAAAAGCTGAGAATTTTGTCCTCCATTGAAGGTAGCGTTTTTAATGTGGGGACACTTAGCAATGTCCAGAGACATTGTGTCACAAGGGGCAGAGGAGTGTTCCTACTGGCATCACTCCCCAGCCCCCTGAATAAAAACCAGGAATGATGTTAAATATTCAAAGATGCACAGGACAGTACCCATAACAGAGAATTCTCCCACCCAAAATGTCAAAGCTGCTGAACTTGAGAAACCTTGATTTAAAGGAATAGGAGTCTTTGGCCAAGCTGAACATCCAAGAAAGTGGAGTGGGAAGGAGCAGTTCTATCTGCTTTCTTTCATGTGACCCAATTTCTAATTAATATTGAAAAATGAATTTTGGAGGGTTAGTTTTCGCCTCAAAAAATACAACTGTGCAATAAATATCTCAGATTGCATGTGAAGTCTGCACACTGTACCCCATGATTGAACTAATGTACACAGCTATGATTCAATAAAAAAAAAAAAAATACAACTGTCCCTTTTCTATTTTAGTAGCATATACTAGTTGGAGTTCCTGAGTCAGTCTACATTCTGGAATATGTAACAGCCCAGTGACTTATGACATTCTTATTTATGCCAGAGAATATATCCAGCCATCTTCTCAGTGGGATACAATGACAAAGTAGTGACACTTAGCAGCTTTAAAAGTGAGGAAGTGGGTAGTGGGCTGTGTTCCCATGGTGCTCTGTGCTGTCCATGTGCTAATTAGTGACTTATTTTTTTGCAGGGGCGGTTTTGAACCCACCACCTCTGGTGTATGGGGCTGGTGCCCTACTCTCAGTGACTTCTTAAACTCGGAATCTGCTCAGCAAAGGAGGGAGACAGCGACGTGTCTCAGCACTTGGAAACATTGCGCATGTTCACCTGTAAGCGATTTATGGCCATAATTTCACATGACCAATCACATTAAACATACTTAAACATCCAAACAAGTGTGTCCTTTCAAAATAGTCACCTTGGGAGACTGTATACTTATTTTTAACAAATCGCCAATGGTTCAAAACATATTCATACTTCATCCTTTGGAATTGCCTTCCAATTCAGATTAGAACAACAAAATAAATAAGAAACCACATAACCTCTGAGTCATATACTTTATTTATAATCCAAAAAAGTATTTCTCACTTTGAAAAACCATTAGAATTTTCCAGACTTACCTCTGAACAAATCTGGGTCATTTTGAGACATCAAATATACTTGCAAAGTACCAAAGTTCTCAAGGTATTTCTCTTTAGAACCTAGCTTTATAATGGATTTAGGTTACATAGTTTAGAATAAGCTTATGTTCTAGGTTAAAGTAAGACTCAAAATATTCACTATTTAATTTGTCTCAAGCCATGTTCACAATAATCAGTAGACATGTATGACTTTATCCTATGCTTTGGTTAACCATGACATGAAAATGTATTTTCATATTTTTTAAATTTTGGGTTAATATGAGGGTATGTTTGATTAGGTTACATTATTTGTGTTTGTAAGGTAAATTCCAAAGTCTGAGTTCTAGTTGAGTACTTTCATTTGACACCAATTCTGTTTCTAATATTGAATTGCTAAATGTGGCATACCCTGCACTGGGGGATGGAGATATAAAAATAAATACAAGAGTCCTTGTCTGAAGGCACACTGATCTGGTGAAAGAGACAGATACCTGTATGTGGGCAGACAATTACAATTAGATAATTACAATCAGTGGGGCATAGGTCCTAGCCAGTCAGGTCAGTCTTGGAACCAGAGCAGAGACTTCCTTGGCCAGAAATTAATCCTTCAGTTGAATTAATTCTTCAGTTGCTGGATTATGGGACCATCCAGATGTTTCACAGAGAGTCTGAGGACTGGCCAAGGGGATTGGGTGTAGGTTTCTCAGTTTCGTGTTTGAACAACTGGTGCACATCAGCTGAATTCCAACACTAGTACAATGCAGAGTGGAAAGTGCCCTCCAGAGGTTAGCCCAGAACAGGAGGTTATTAGTCGTACAGATGTCCTGAGCCCCTCATGTCACCTGTCATTCCAGCTACCTCATTGGTGGATAGTTCCACACACTGCTAGGACACCCTGCAGGTGACAGTATCCTTCGGCAAGTTCCATTGTCTCTCTACTTCCTTCCCTAGAGCCATCAACCCAGCAAAACTCAGCCCGAAGCTAGGGGTAATGCTTGCTGGGGACAGGTAGAGGAGGAGAGGTACAGGAGAGACACTCTGGCCTCCTCTCTCCATAGGTACTCAGTCCCAGGAGCTCTTCTGACCTTCTCCAGAATCCTGGGACATGTTAGTCCCTTGTCACCAGAGCATCAACCTTCCCAAAGCAGCTATTTCCCAGCTTTTCCTCTTCTCCATCCCACCTTCCTTACCCTTCACTCCTGATTCCAGGAATCATGTCCTGGGCCCTCATCTCCAGCTCTACTTTCAGAGAAACCCAAATCAAGACAGAAGGAGTCACCTGAAGGAATTGGCAGGAAGTTGAGGTGCAAGCCCCATCATTACTTTGGGGGTATTGAGGGCACTGAGATCCCACAAACCCCCCAAATCTTAGTCCAATTGGCTCGCTCAATCATTAAGGCTTTTGAAAACACAAACACAGGGCAAGTTCCTTTCAATTTGGGCTAAGTAGCATCCATTTTCCCAACCATGTGTCAGCATCCAGGGAACTGTGTACAGTGCCCAAAGGAAGGTAAATTAGGCAAGCAAGTGAAGTTTTCAAATCTTATCTATGAAACCATTTTTGAGATCTTTTTATATCTTCTTAAATTCCTTTTTTCCTCTAGCCATATCTCCTTAATATTGCCCTAATCATTCATATTTTTACTTATCTCTTTGTCTCATTTCTGATTTTTTTTTGCTTGCACATCCTCTAAGGACAAATTTTTATCACCGATCTGCTACATTTCCCTCCCTCCTGTCATTCTCGTCCACATCTTCTCTTCCTCCTCACTGCCGTGTCCTCAGTTATGACCCTCAGCACTGTAGGCCTCAGGGATTGCCCACAGTCTTCTGCTTCTCTGCTCCCTGGTACACAATCCATCCCCAGTTTGGTGCTTGGAGTATTTTCTGCCAAACACAATGGTGGGATTTGAATGACATCTGGATAGGGAACCCAGACATGCCAAATTTTACCTTCCTCCCAGTGAGTCTGCTGAGATGCATTTGCCACTGTACACAAGGAGCAAGGGGAAAACAAAGTACTGCTTTGTTATTTGCAGAGTAAATAGCAAAGGACCTGGGGGATATGGCCAATTGCCAAGAATGAAGATGTATCTCTTCCTCTGAGCTCAAGACAGAACTGTCCCCGGCCAGACCCCCAAGGCTGAAGAAACAAGTGAACATGACTGAAGAATGGAGAAACATGTGTACTTACTCTTCCACCTGCCTGGAAACAGGAGGAAAAAGGAAGCTGAGCCCTAGGGGAGAGACAAGGCAAGTGGACCTCCTCCTAAACATGAGGTTGGAAAGTACAATGTCAAGGATCAGAATGACCAGAAAATGCATCTGTGTGCCCAGGTTTAAAAGAAATTTGTGAAGCAAATAGATAGAAATCCAGAAAAATAGCCCAGCACAAAAAGAAAAAGAATAAAAATTACAAAGATAGTGAAAAAATAGGTAGTCCAGTTTAACATTATTGGCATCTATAAGAAAAAAAACGGAACACTTAAACATTTCTGATCACAGAAGCTCAATACTGTTTACACATACCTTGAAAAAAATCAGTCATCAGGGTGTCCAAGAAGGGACTTCACAGACACTAAACAAGGTACCTTGGGAGTCAGGTCCTCTACATATTACAATAACATGATAATTCCAAGAGGGGAATGCATAGATCAGTTTGAACATGAAAGTGGGGCCGAACAAGGGTGGCACAGATGACCTGAGAGCTAAGACTTGATGAGTGTCAAAACAGAAAGAAAGGAAATCAATGTCCCCTGATCCTCTACCCTCAACCAAAGAGTAGGGTGCCTGTGAGACCCAATTTAACCTGAACAACTGTGCTGTTAGCTTCCTTAGTGCTACTTTGAGTTGATTTTGGATTGAAGATGGCAATACATCTGCTGATAGAACCAAGCCACTCTCACTATTTGTTTTTTCTTTGTTTCTGACAACTCAAAGTTGAGTAGAGAAGGGGCTGTCCAATAGGGAAGGGTTCTACCTCAGCTTGGCAGTTCTGCATCACAGAAGGGAAAGGGTATGATTTGTTCACGAGTAAAGATGGCTGACCTTCATTCTGAAGTCTAATGAATTACATTAGTAAAACACTGGAAAGGAATAAAAATGAATGAGATGTTGTACCATGAACACAATTCTCCCCTTGGAAACCTACATTCCAATGCTTTTTTCTTTCATTAACCATCTGGCTCAACAGATAGGCCTATCTCCAATCAAACCTAGACTGTGTCTGCGAAGAAAATCCACAGAGTATCAGGGACAAGTCTTTCTCCATTCTTGTAGTTCCTCTTCAGATAATTTTACTGCAAAAGCAATGTCTCTTTTTCATTGCTCCCAGAAATGTCTGAAATGGGTAAAGAAAGGCCAGTTATTTAAGTCCAAAGTTCACCACCTGACAATTTGCCCCCATTCTGTAGCCAACCGCATCATCCAGGGTAGCACGTCAGAGAAGGTTATGCAGGGAACTCAGCCCAAACCCAGCAAGACATAAATGAAATTAATACTCCCTTCATCATTATAAAGTTTCCACATAAAAAATCATAGTTCTTAGAGAATATAAAATTTCCAACAATGCAATCAGCCTTTCATTGTTGCCTCAGAGAAGTTGAAATCCTGAAATCAATCTCTCACACCTCACTACTCTAAGAAATCAATATTGCAAAATAGCCTTTTTAGATGTTTTTGTTCTATACAACCCTAATCTGAGGGTCACTCCCAGGAACTTGGGCAGAATCTTGATTTCTTCTTCAACAGCATGGACTAGATTGCTGTTGAGACTGATGTAGCTCTACTGAGGTCTTCCAGGAAAGATTTATCCAACGCTAAGCCTCCCATGTGTCCCTCTTCCTGAAGTTCCAAATCAACAGGCCATGTTAAGACTATTTCAGTCTCGACTCGGCGCCTGTGGCTCAGTGGGCTAAGGCGTCAGCCATGTACACCTGAGCTAGAGGGTTCAAATCCAGCCCGGGCCTGCCAAACAACTACGATTGCAACCAAAAAAATGGCCGGGCGTTGTGGCAGGTGCCTGTAGACCCAACTACTTGGGAGGTGGAGGCAGGAGACTCGCTTGAGCCCAGGAATTGGAGGTTGCTGTGAGCTGTGATGCCACAGCACTCTATCCAGGGTGACAGCTTGAGGCTGTCTCAAAAAAAAAAAAAAAAAATCTCAGTCTCCTAGTAGCATACCATAAAGCAACCTCAGTCACTCTAAGAGCTTATCATGTAAACACTACTTTCTTTATCCTCAAGAAAGAGAAAGCACAGCCTTAATCACATTATTCCTACTCAAAACCTTCAATGGCTCTCCATTGCTTAAAAAGTGAAATATTATTATACCCTTCTCCTAGCATTCAAAGCTTTCCAGGATCTGGCCAGTGCTCATTTCCCCACTTCTGCATGCTGTTCTGCCCACCTTCTACATCTTCTCTCCTCCTTCCCACAGCCTCTGTAGCCTCAGTTCATTAACTAAAGTTCAGCTCAAGTGCCACCTTTTCATAAGGCCTCCAGGCCATCCACACACAGTGCTATCTTCCCTGGCCCCACCCTACCGAGCCCTGAATCCAAGGAAGCTCAAGCCTATGCTACTCTGGTGCCAGGGACCACCAACAGTCTTGTCTCTGGGCTCCCTAGTGGCAAAGCCCAAAACTGTACCTGACATGATGTTGGCAAGAGTCCTACACCCAAAATGTGATCCCCCTGTGGGGAAGTTGATGTGGGCAGTCAGAAAATCTCACTGTACAAGGAAGAAGAGTACATGTTTGACCACATGTTAGCCAGGGTTTGATTACAAAGAATAAAATCTTTTTTAGCAAGGCTAAGCAGGAATGAATTGTTACAGGATATTTACAGCCTATAGGATCACTGGAAGCACTCAACAAACAGGTTGAGCTCTCTGCACTGTCTTCCAAAGCCACTGGAATAATTGGGCCACCTTTTGAGCTGCTGGCTCTCCTACAGTCAAGAGGCCACTGTAGAGACAGAAGGACATCACTATTGCCACAATCAGGAGACCATCCTATCTATACCATTGAAAGCATTCCCCAGCCCTATCTTCAAAGATAGCAGTGGACCCTGAGACCATACAAACAACTCCTCAAGTGTCCCTGAAAGAGGCATCTGCTCACTTCAGCGTCCCCACACTCCCATGAGTTACCTGAAAGGCTGACTTTACATCCTACCCAGAATTCAAGCTGCAAGGGGGCTTGGGAGATGCAGTTCTTGACTCTTCAGTCTCTACATGAAAGGAGACAATAAAGGAAGGACAGAATGGCTGCTGAGGTCAGCCCATTATGTCTACCACAAGTCTGTAGATGTGGTAATCTTATCTCTGACCTTCCCCTCAACATACACTTGAATTATCTGTGGTGTCTGTTATTTTAGAATTTATCTCAGTGACCACCATTTACCCCAACTCAATGAATGTTTCAGTACATTTAGGCAATAGTTCTCAAATATTAATGGAAAAAACTTTACAGACCCACAGTAATTATCAAATTGTGTTTATTATAATGTTATTCAAAATGCAAAAAACATAAAAATAGCTATAAAATTTTCAAGGTTACAAAATCTTTAAAAAATACTATAAAAATTAATCTGCAAATTGACCACAAGCAAAACTCTGAAAATGACTGAAATTCAAACCAGCAATGTTTCTTCAGCATGATTAGTGATGTTGTTTTGCTCAAAGTAAATCACCAACGTCTGTCCTAAAAATAAGAAAATCTATTTTCACATTGCACATTTCACATGTTAATGGCTTGATTCTTCCAATTTTTGAGCAAGAGGGGCCATTGTTTCAGTGACTGCCAGTATCATTATCATTATTTTTCCTTTTTAACAGTGAACTGATTTTAACTACTAAGTTCAATGAGACAAATTAATGGTGTATTCCAAAATAGAGTGCTGAAAAGTTTAAGGCACCATTTAATTAAAATTTCTTCAATGCATAATTACTAATAGCCTTATTGTTCAAGAACTGGGAAAGGTTGGTTGTACAAAGTGGTGGTGTGTACAGCACAGCAGTGCTGTGAGTATGGTTCCAGACACCACAGCACAGGCTCTTCAGAGTTCCACATGTCTACTACCATGTACTGGACAATAACTGAGCCGCCAAACCTCCTTTCTCCACATGCACTACTGAAAATCCTTTGTTACTATGGGTTTGCGTGAACTTTATACCAACATGATTATAAACATAAATGCAAACAGGGACAATATGAGGTTAGGACAGTTACTATGATAAAAGGAACTCCTCCTTCCAAATCCACAAAAACAATATAGTAACCCCAACTGGAAAAATTATGTGCAAAGATTATGAACAAGCAATTCAAGGAAGTGGAGGTAGAATGGCTAATGAATGTGAGAATAGATGCTCACACTGGCACAATTAATTCAATCAATAATTAAGTAATTATGAGGTATCATGTTACATCCATAATATTGGCAATGTTAAAATTAAAAAGACGGGTAGTATAGTGCTAAATATTTTTTCTTTCTTTCTTTTTTTTTTTTCCAGAGATAGAGTTTCACTCATGTTGCCCAGGCTGGTCTCAAACCATTCTCTCACCTCTAACTCCCAAGTAGCTGGGACTCCAGGTACATGCTACCTCATCCACTAGTACCAATACCTGATCATAATGGACAAGCAACTAGAGGAAAAGGAATCTTTATGCACTAGTGGTGGGAGAGAAGACTGGGTGTAGTCCCACTGGAAAGTAACTTAGCATTACTTACTGAAATTACCATACATTCAGGACTGGGATTTCTGGACTACAGGGTAAAAAGATCTCACATTCAGGCCCATGTGGAAACCTATGTGAAAAACATCGTTGCAACTCTCATTTTTTTTTTTTTTTGTAACAGGAATTTTGTGATAACCAAGGTATCCGTCATTAAGAATATAGATAAACAAAATATGGTGGCAGCCCACTATGGAACACATAGAACAAATGGAAGTAAAGAATTAGAGGTTCACATTGCAACATAGAAAATATAGAAAAAATCTTTTAAAATCATTATGCTTGTTACAAAAGCTAGAATGAAAGCTCTATTACATACCATGTTAAAAATGAAAGCACTTGCATGTATAAATACTGTGCATTTTTCAAAGATATATACCTATTTTAAGACATATACCAAACACATGAGAACTAGTACCTATATAGAGAAGGCATATGGGAGCAGACACAGAAAATAAGATGAGAAAAGTAAGAAATAAAAATTAAGAGAAGAAGGATCCCTGCCTGAACTTGTAATAGTAATAGAGGTATAAGATGAACTCTACTCTCTCTAGAGATCCAGAAAAGGAAACAAGAAAACTTGGTGTGTGGATATATGATGTATCCTGAAAGCAGAATCAGTAGGATCTGAAGATTAGACTGGATGTGGAGATAAGGTAAAAGGAGGTATTAAAAGAACAGATCTTGTAGGGAGGAGGTAGGACGATCGGCAGGAGGAAGGACATTTGGTGGAATCTCACCTAATGAGGATAGTGCTGGGTGTACAGGACACCTCCTGGGTGAGGGGCTCTTTTACAACTGAAACTTTACCTTGGAAGTGAGAACAATGTAATCTAAACATTTGTACCCTCATATTAATTTGAAATTTAAAAACAAATAAATTTAAATTAAAACAATACAAGAAAATCTATAGGATTGTGTGAAAAATAAGTAAAATTAAGTATGAAATATATTAGCAATTCCAAAAATTAACCCAATAAATTAAGAAAATTGCTGGATAAAAGAAATAGATCTTAGCATTATGGGAGTAAAGTGGTTTGACTTAGATGGCATTTATGGAAAAGGATTAGATTAGGAAAGGGAGGAAGTGAAAATTAAGAGTTCAGTTTTAAACAAAGGCTTGAGAGTCGTCCAAGTAGAAGTGTGGTGCTGGATTTGGATAAATGGATCAGAATCTTAGAAGAGAAGTCTGGGCCATTTTATTGCTTAATTAGCAGGCTAATTGCAATTATGTAACAAAGACGCTCCAAATACAGACGCTTAATAACACAGAATTTTACTGTGGTATGACTCTGCTCCAGGAAGTTAATTCAGGGGACCAGCCTCATTCCACCATTATCTTCCAGTGTCTTCACGGTGTATTTTCATCAGAAATGGAAAAACTAAGTTACCACACTGTTTGGATCCAATTTGTGGGAAGGAGGGAAGAGAGAAGGTCCAAGGAAAGTAGCCTGTCTTGGAGATCAGCCAAGCAAGAGTCACACACACTAGTTTTACTCCCAGCCACCTGGTTTGGATCTAAATGGCTCACATCCATTGGCCAACCCTCAAATGTGGTCATACCTAGAAACAGGAGAGGTGGGAAATGCAGAGTCCAGCTGAGAAGCCCAGATCTGGCTGCAACTCTATTAATATGGAGTAAGGAGAGATTATGTTTTGGGAGATAACTAGAAGTCTGCCCACGCTAGCAATGGAAGCGTCAAGTGGAACGAACATAAAATAAAAGAAGCACATAAAATAGTGTAAGATGATACATGCAGTTTAGTTAACTAGAAAACAGGACTGAGACAAAGCCCTAAGGCACACCTACATTTGATGATGTGTAGGAGAAGCCCCAAAGTAGAATGAAAACCAACAGAAATGTTGAAAGTGATCCAAAAGTGTCGAATGACAGAATAAAAAAAATGCCCTAGACAGGGAGGAAGGGGAGAAGGGGAGATGGGAAGAAGGGTGATTGGCAGGTTCTTACCTAATGCCCAAAGTATGAGGGTATTTAGCACCCCCTGGGTGAAGGGCTCAACTACAACTTGAATATTACCTTAAAAATGAAAACAATGTAACCTAAGTATTTGTATCTTCATATTCATTTGAAATTTAAAAAATAAAATACTCCCAGAGATCAGCCCTTCACTTGTGAGACAGGAAAGCGTGAATAAATACCCCAACTTCCTCGTCCCACAGAGGCACAGTCTCTAAGAATGTGCAGTGAACTAAGCCCCACTCGCCCACAGAGGTGACCTGCTCATTACCTTACCCCGGATGGGCTTCTGTCCCTTCCCTGCCTCACTTTCCTAAGCCCCTATATACTTCCTGGGATCTGCTTTAGAGGGACCCCACAGTGTTACCATGACTGCTACCATTTCTGTTCAGGGAAAGCTAAGGCTGGAGCCTTCTCTCAGGGCTACAACTACAGACCGAGGGATTTATTACAAAACTCCAGGTCACATCAGCCTATAGTCCTGCCAGCTCTGGCTATGACAGATCAGACTGCTCTCTAAATTTAACGCTCCACTGAGCTACAACAACAACAACCAAAAGGGAAAAAAACCCACCTCGCCAGACCCTCCACTCCCGAGAAAATAAATAAAATCTGTGTCTCTGACGGTTAGGTCAGGAGATGTTTTATTTACACACATTTGCACGGCACCTTCACAGGCTGAACCCATGAATCCTCAGTCTTTATCTCGACCCTATATTAAATGGGAATTAAACTGAGTGATAGTAAAGGCTTCTCACAACAAGCTCAGAGGGAGAAGCGGTGGGTGATGCTGGACAGAGTGGCCCACCCGCGAGGAAGGCACCTCTCCCAGGGACTCTGGGGACAGTGCTTCAGGCCCTTAGTATACATCCTGTGAGTACCTGCTTGGTCCCAGGGAACCTGGCCTTTCCTCGTCACCCTCCAGCATGTGAAGGAAGCACTGGAAGCAGACAACTCTGAGGCAAGATGCCACTTTGGGGTTGAACTTTAATGCTTTCCTTTAGTGCCTCATTTCTGAAAGTTTAGAAGTTTGGCTTAACATTTTCAGTCTGCATTCATGTTCCAGAAGGATATATTTTTCCTCCACATATTTTCATAAAACTGTGGGGCAGGGAGTGGGGAGAAAGGAGACGTGGTAGACACGCGAGACAGGGAAGACAATGCGGAGCAGGATCAGGGGCCAGATGAGGACGTCCTTGGGGGTCATGTTGACGGATTTGGAGGATGAGGAAACCATTGAGATCTAAAACAGCAGAGTGGCCCGGTCAGCTTGGTCTTCTAGAAAGATCAGGTGGCTGCAGTGTGGAGAACGTTGGAAGGAATGCAGGGTAAAAATAGGGGCAGGAAGAACAGGTGGGAAGCTATTGCAATAGGTGAACTAATCTAACAGCAGGGGGAATGGAAGGATAGATGTGGGTCAGAAGAGATTTAGGCACCGTTAATGATCAGTGACTGACTGGCTAAGGCAGGTTGAGGAGGAAAAGAAACTTCAGGGTTGAGACCCAGGTCCAGCTCGATCAGCTGAATGGAAAGTAGGTAAGTCACTAAGATAAAGAAGTGAGTAGGAGAAAAGCCAGTGTGGTTGAGGACCAGAGTGCTGTTTTGTGCCCACTGGCAGTCAGAAGCTGGTAAGGTTAATAAGTAAAATGTTTATGAACTTGCCAACCATAAACGATGACCATTAGGAAGAGACTTCAGAGAGCACTGAGGCCAATCTCTTCTGAAGACACAAAGAGGGGAGCGCATTCGGATCCACAGGCTATGAGACTAGTGAGGTGGGGACGAGCCAGGCGTGGAGGGAATGATCTAAACCAGAGTTCCAGAAAGTTCATCCTAAGAACAGTGTACCAGATGGACGGAAGGGAGAAGATGGAAGAAAGGGATGTGAGGAACAAGGGACCAGTGCCTTCATGTGCTTCAGCTGGCAAATCACCCAATTGCCACGTGTAAATGGGGAGATCGGCACATTTTTCTTGGGGGCTGAGACAGTGTCGTGGTGCCGGCACATAGCAGGTACTTCCTAAACATTCGTTTCTTCTGTCTTCCACCATCAGCCTCGCTTCCCAATTCACTACTGTCTTCTAAAGATCCTCTTACTGAAACTACTTCATTCCCGGTTTGGTTTCCACAGCCCTCTAAACCCACCCTCTCTGATTTCCATTTCAGTCACTCAGAATGCTTCCTAACTCCTGGCCTTCCATCCATGGGTCTGAGTCCATCCATGAAGCATATAAACGAGCGTGGCTGGAGATGCAGACTTGATCACCGAACTGAACATTTGGGGCCGCCACATAGACGCCTGTGAGGTTCTGCCTCCCACCCCATTTTTATGAGACTACACTTGCTCAGATCTGTTGGAAAGCCTCCTCTCACATATTAATTATGCCCCCACTAATTACACAGGAGGGTTCCAGCAGCATTATTGGAAGGGATGGGCATGGAGTAGCTGAGGGAAGCAACAAGGAGCTGAGCCTTTGCCTAACACCCGCGTCCAGTAGCAACTTCCAGAAAAGACTTCAACATTTTCTTCACGCTGTACACAACAAGAGGGGTGGCACTTCCAGCCCCTGATTGGGTGGCCTAGCTGGAGCTGCAAGTGTGATGGGGCTAGAGGTGAAGGGGACTAAATGAGGAGCATTTAACGTTCCCTAACTGCAGGACCCCTTCAGCTATATGCTGCATCATCTATGTAATAACAGGATTCAAAAAGAGCAAGGTGGGGGGAGCACTCCCACACTTAGCACCCACTTCCAATTTCAGGAACATTAAAATGTGAAAGAGAAATGTGTAACTAGAGTTTGAGGAAATGTGGGGTCTGTTTTGTAAGCACAAAAGGAAGGGAGATCTAGAGGGTGTAGAGGCCCAGAGACCCACTCTGCCTACCCTTCCTCTCTTAGGACCTCACCTTGGCCAGGGGCCAGGAGCCAGCAGTCCCATGCATCCTCAAAGACCCATTGGGCTCAAGCCTCAGAAGAGCCCACCTGTCCCTTCAGAGGCAGGCCACTGGCCCCTAGTAGCAGTGATCAAGGCCTTCCCAAGAGTCATCAGCAAGGAAAGGCCTTCAGATCTCCAGACTGCCTGTGAAAGGTGGATACTTAGAGCCACTCCAGGATAATCCACCACCCACCACCCCCTGCCAGATGGCTTTGGCACCTGCAGCCACATCCCTCAGGTGGAGGCACTGACCGCTGACTCCTGTCTGCTGCCCTGGAGCAGATACTCCTCAAGCAGGGTAAATTTGTAAAAAATATATATGGTCTGAAAATACATAGTTTTTATTTACAAAGTGGTACTAGTGGATAGCTCATTTATCCTTCAAAAAAAAAATGAGCCAACTAAGTCACATCAGGGTTTTAGAAACAATCTAGTGGAATCCTTTAATACTTATGTTTAATAATATTTTTAAATGTTCACTATAGAAAATCATAAAAATTAAAATTCAGAGTTCTTTTACATAAAGATGTATACATGTCTACATAGGCACATCCACAAGGATGTTCACTGCGACGTTGTTTGAGACAGAAACCACTAACATGTCAACAATGTGAAAAAGGTTAAGTAAATTAAGGCAAATCCTTGCAGCATGGAAACAAGTTAATGATAGAGTGAAAAGAAAGATACAGGCATGAAGAAGATCATAATGGTATGACTCCAAGAAGAGAAAACTTACTTAAAGTCTGTATGTATTTACAAATATAGAAAAGGGTCTAAAAAGAAACACACCAAATAAATATGTGTTACCTCCAAGGAGGGGGTTGAGAGGACTAAAGGGGTACAAGCCTTTGTTTTAGCTTATGTATATCTGAATTCTTTGAAATGTTTGAAGACAATTACTTTTCAAACTTAGAATAAAGAATATGAGAAAAATCTACACTAGCAATAAATAAATAAAAATCTTGCATAAGTCTTACTCCTAGAGATAACCCTTGCTGGTAGGTACTCTTCCAGGCTTCATTATGCAAATATTATTACATTCATAGCTTAAATTCATTCTCTAGATAACAGTAGTTACATCTTTCAAAGTCAATAAACAAACAAGAGATTTTTAAGGATCACCTCCAATTTCATTGTATGGATGTATTATATTTGTTTAATCAATACCCTATTGGGGGACATTTAGATTGTTTATACTTTTTTTTGCAAATAAAAATAATGCTATGAAGAACATCTTTATTCTAGAAGTAAAGTTGGTGGGTAAAAAGATATGTACACTTTAAGATTCTTGGCTAGGCATAGTGGTGCTTACCTGTAATCCTAGCTGAGGGAGGCTGAGGCAGGAGGTTAGCTTGACCCCAGGCGTTTCAGTTTTCAGTGAGCTATGATTATGCCATTGCACTCTAGCCAGGCAACTGAGAATCTCAAAAAAAACAAAAACAAAAACAAAAAATCTTAACACATATTGTCAAGTTGTCCTCTAGAAAGGTTGCAAGGTCTGTAATCCATTATCCACAAAGCTCCGAGAGCTGAAAATGCTTTTCTAAATTTAGTATCTAACCTTATGTGGTGGCAAAAACCCTGACCTGAATGAACACGAGGCTATTTACAGTCTTTATTTATCCCACTTAATATGAATATTTATACATTTCACTGCAGATACATAAATGTATTTGATCTTAAGGTATTGCCCTCATCCCTGCAGGGAGTGTTATATAATTTATACATCATATTGCTTTTCTAAAATCTGAAAAATTCTAAATTTCAACACACTTCTGGCCCCAAGGATTACAGAAAAAAGATTGTGAACTTGAGTCAATTGATGGTTCCTCCAGCAATGTATGAGAGTGCCATTTTCTTTATGTGCTCACCAAACTTTGCCAGTCTGAACTATCTGACTGTTAGGGTATCTCCTCATCTAGCCTGTCAGCTGTGTCTGTAACTCTGGGCCCCTCAGCTGCAGCTACTCTTGCTAAGGCCATAGGCCTCCAACCCTGTGACGCTTCAGTGCTGCTGCTGACCACTCTTCACACCCTCCTCAGGAGCACTGGCAACACCCCTCACAGCAGCTCCTCCTCACCCCCTGCCTCCTGGTCTTTAGTTCTTACTCTCAGCAGATGGGTCATCATTCTCTTCTAACTTCCAGGTATTGGACGGAGGGAAAGATGGCTGTCCCATAGCAGAGATACCCCGGGTGAAGCTATTATTTCAGGACATTTTATTGTTTCCAGGAGCCAAAGTGCTCTGCATCTGCAGGGTGGTGATGGGTCAGTGTGGATTCCTGTGAAAACTCATACCATAGCCCATACCTTTGCCAGTGGAGCCGACCCAGCCTATAGGTCCATTTTGCACACGCACCAGTCAAAATGACTATGAAATTACAAGTAAAATCATTCAGCACCTTTTTCTAGTAGCCTAGTTTCATTAGTATCAGCTGGAAGCATTTGGATCAAAAACGGATGCAGAAAACCCAGGAAGGCTGACACAAGAGGACAGCTGGAGTGAGATAGCAAGAGACAAGATATATCAGCAGGAGCAGGACACTGATGCCTAGACCTATGGATAGTCCCAGCTGCTCCAGGAATCTGGAGGCTGAGGGCCCCGCTACCCTGGCAGGTGCAGCCTTTGAAGCTGAGGCCAGCCTCTGGGTGATATGTGTAGGTTCCTTCCTCCAGCCCAGCCCCTGAGCCTGTCAATGAACCTTCCACAGGCTGGACCAAGTCATCAAAAACACAATTGGAGGGGCTGCAATCAGAGATGCTTCTCATACAGTGCTCTGTGGCCTGCGGAAGAGACATCCAAATGCTGATAAAGACCATTTCTAAGAAGAGCAGCTGCAGCTGCTTGTAGACAATAGCCCAACAACAACAACAAAAAAATCTTGATGCAGAGCATTCAAAGGGCCATCTGAAATTATCCATGTCCTCAAGACAAACAGTGTTTCAGTAACAGCATTTGAATGCCCAAGACCAAGGGAAGTGGGTCAATGAGATTCATGGGCAATACTTCCACACACAGTATAGTATACTATAGTGGCTTTATCTTGGTTAAGATTTGTCTGGGTTACTGACTGAGTTTGAACATTGGCTCTAATGCTTCAGTAACTTACTTAAATATTCTGTACCTAACTTATCTGTAGAATGGGAATCATTAGAAAGAGAAAAAGAAAAATGGGAATTATTTTTAGGGTCAAAAGAGATCATATATATAAAGCATATAAAATATTATTGCTTGGTGTACAGAAAGCACTCAATAAAAAGCCATTTTTTGTTGTTTTATTATTGTTTGAGGTAGTTGTTATTATTCTATCAGACAGAGAATAAAAAGGTCTTTTATCATGTGCCTGGACAGTTCATCATAGAAAATAGTAGAGAAAAGAACAATAAACAAAGGTGTCATTATCAAGGCTCAAGTTCTAATTGCCAAACCAAAAGCAATCAGTCATTTTCTCTGGTTAATAAACTGAATAGAAGATAAAGAGGCAAAGGTGGAGTCCCAAAACAACAAGAAAGGAACACACAGCAACACACGGGACCGCAGGGGACCCCTCCAGGTCCCTGGTGGCTGGGCAGGTGAGCCCTTAACCTGCAAGAGCAACCCTGCCTACAGCCCAGGGAGTAGCAGAGAAGGGGAGCTGGAGGGATAGGACAAGTCAATAGAGGATAAGCTGCTGAGAAAGGGGAACAGGTCAGCAGCACAGGTTCATCCTTTTGTTATTGACATTGATGGGATGAGCACCTTCAAAAAGAATAGGTTTGGAAAAAGAATTCCTCTCTAGAAATGCAAAAGTTAAAGGCCTTTAAAGAAAACTGGAAAACGGAAGAGGAATGAAAGAAGGTGGGGATTTGAGACATCTCTACCTTGCACTAGAATAGTCCCTAGGAGATGAAGTCTTTTCCCAAGAAAAATATGAACGCAAAGGCAGAATGGATTCAGTGATCAGTACATCATATGTCACACATCACCTTGATTTTTGCCTCTCTGTGGCCAACCTTGAGACTTACTTAGAATTTTCTTGGGTTGGCAGAACCAGGCATAAAGACAGAGGCTTGCCCTTCAAGGAGAGGCAGTCAGGATGGAATACAGGGGGTTGGGGGCAAGCAGTGGGCAGTGAAGGGTCTGGACCAGGAGGGATGCAGGCTGCCTAGAGGACAAGCATTTGATTAGTTTCGGGTATTCACCACCCTCCCCAGGCGCAGGTCCGGGCACTGTGCAGATATCCTGGACATCCATCCACATTCCACGAAACAAGCAGGAAGAAGTGCAGGACTTGACTTGTCACTTGCCAAATGCCAATTATGCCTACACTGGGTAAAACAAACAAACAAATAGACATAATACCACAACAAGGAGAGAGCATAAACGCTAAGGAGGTACCAAAAGTGGCTTCAGTTCACCAATTTTAGGGAATGAAAGAACTTCTTGAAGTTAACAGCACATCATCGGGAATTTTGAAGGGCTATTTCAGGACTTTAAAAATCCCTTTAGGAACTTTCTTAGGCATATTAAATCCAATCTGGAATTCTAAAATAACATGGCAGAAGGAAAAGAGACACAAAACATTACTACTTATTTCCCATGGGCATGTGTGTGCACACCAGAGCAAGAACACAGAAAGGTAAGGGGAACAGAATGAATATTCTGAACATTAATTCTGTCTGATTTATCACCACATATTTGAACATAATATAGAGGGGAAAGGGACTAGGAGCAACTATGCCAAAAATGTCAATAAGGGGATTGTGCGCAGTGAAACTACATGAAATCATTTTATTTTCTGATTTTTTTCTCTGTTTTTCAAACTCCCAAAGTTTTTGGTTTGGGATTTGTTTTGTGTTAGATATCAATGCCCAGCTTCCCGGGAGGCTCCTTGAGCCTTGCACAAAAGTGCCCACCTTGTCCCTTATAAATTCATATGAGCGCAGCTATGAGGAAAGGCAACAATTATGTCCCCCCCAAATCCTGCTCCACCGTTCTCCTACTCTGGTCCCTCACAAAACAAAAATGAATTTTTCCATGATACCCTAAAGCTTCCTCAATTAGACACAGAGGCCAGTGGCAACTTCTAAACAGCAATTGCATGCCCTACTCTACATAGGTAAGAATTGAGGGGGATAGTCTGGAAGGGGTGTCCACTTGCAGGCTATGGTCATGTGAGTGGTACAAAGGTGATTGTTCTCCTCTTACTTTATACTTTTGTTATCATCTGAATTTTTTCAGTAATAACATAAATTAGTTTTATAGCCATACAAAAATAAAGTCGTTTCTTAAGGTTCTTTTTAAAAAACAGTTAAACTTCTTTGCTTCCATGTACATGCCTTCAGCATAAAATTTGATTTCTACATAGCTCACAAGGCCCCAAGTGATCTTGTCCCTGATGATTTAGTGACATTTTAAATATTTGGTTGAAACATAAGAAACAGCTATGTTATTCTTAGTCAAAGTGGTCAGTTATTGGCAACTTTACATGATTGAACCTACCAAGGCCCCTGTTCTCACCCCTCTGAGGCTCCCTCAACCTGCAAACTCAGGTCCTCCCCACCCCAGCTTTCCTCTACCTCTCACCCATACTTCCTTCAAGTTGTCCAGTCTCGGATCCTTTCTTCCCAGCAGCCTTAACCGACCCCTCAATTCTGGATTAGAGACCCCTCCTTTGGGCTTTCTGAACATCCTATCCATTCACTCACTCATTAATTCAACCGATAATTATTAGACATCAACTATGTGCCAGTCTAAATCTAGGCAGTAGGGACACAGTAATTAAAAAAAAAAAAATACAAAGCCAGCCACCCTCTAGACATACAATACTATAATTTGTCTGGGTCCTTATTTCTAATTTCCTCTACTGAACTGTGAACTCCCATGGGTCTGACTCTCCACTGTACACACCACTGGACAGGCATAGCTCAATGTCCTTAGTACATAGTAATCACACGTTCACTGAATAAAAAATAAAAGAATACCTCCCTTTCATCTAACTATTGTATAATTTTATTTTTCTTCTGTTCCAGTTTCTTTTTAAGGTTATTACTCTTATAATTTATCTTCCGAGAAAAGGAAACAGCTGATAAAAGAAGCCCTTCTTTGTTCTAGATTTACTGACCAGGTTGCTCAAGTCCTGTTTGCTTTGCCTTCGGAGCACTTGCTGGGTGAGGTCAGGGAAGGAAAGGGAAGGAGAAACCTGCCCGCCTGTTGTGAGAGTCATAGGAAACCAACTGCCAGGCTCCTGCTGTGTATGTGGTAGGGGGAAGGGCAGAGATTGGCGGGATGAATGACCAGCCGGGACAAACTCTGGCCTGAAGACAAAAGTATAAATGAAGCCTATGTCCAGCCTCAGGACTGTACTCAACTCACAGAATTTAGGGTGCCACTGGACGCATGGGGATTCTAAGACACCCCAAGCACAGTGAGCCCTTTCCAGATCACAGAGCCAAGCAACATCAAAGCTGAGGCTCAAACCCTAGCTTGCCTTATCTCAGAGAGGCAGAGCTGGAAGGGTCTAAAATCCATGACTTCTCGCTGGCACTCAACTGTAGTAACTTTGAGTGATTAATCCACCCACAATTATTTACTAAACATCTATTATGTTCCAGCACCTGTCTAGGTAGGCGGTAGTTGGGGAGGCAAAGTCTCACCTTTTGAAAATTCCCAGAATGAGAGAAACATGATTTGTGGCAACCATAAAGTTGTGCAACTCACCTGAGTGAATCACAGTCTGAGGCGCTGGAAGCCTCTGTGGGAGGAGGTGGGCTCTGCTGCTCCCCGAGTCTGCCTCCTTGAGGTGGAAGCTTTTACTGGGTCCTAAGCATGCAGGATTCCTGAGAAGCAAGACACCACAAGAGGGAAAGGGAATGTCCCCTGACTGTACCTGTGATGAACTGGACCCTGTGCCAAGCCTACACCCTCTATGTGCTTTGAGCTTCAAACCAATTTTCTATAGATTAAGAGATGGTGGCGTCAAAAAGATGATTGTGAGGACTGAGCTCTGGGGTGTCTGCTGCAAAACCCCCCAACACTGTCTGGCTTACTTATACTCACTATACATTCACACAGGGATCCGAAACCACATCTTCTATAGTAAGTGGCAAATGGCCACTTATAGTTTGTCCATTTTGGATAGCATAGATTTTACAGAGTACTTCCATTATCACAGATGGTTTATTAGATACCACTGAACTAAACCATGAGAGTTAGAAGTTCATATAAACACTTTTCCAGCACCCTGCATCTTTTATCAACCTTCCACTCTTACCCTTACCAAAAGTAACCATGCAGAAGGAGACACTGTAGGTGCTCAATAAATATTTGCTGAATGAATGGCCTGAAGACAAGGAAGGAGGTGGCTGCAAAGTGGAAGTGGGGCTGATTTACTCAAGAAGTGCTCACTAACTGGCTGAGATCTTGGGTAGACCAAAAGGTCCTTCTTCTATCACCTGTCCCCACCGATGAAAACACAGAAATGAATGGTGATGGAATTTATGGAAGCAATAAAAGTCCATACCTACGCATTACCTCTGAAAATGACTCATTTCTGTGTGTACTTGCAGTAATGTTTCAACCAGGTCAGAACAGTGGTTAGGACAAATGAGGGCAAGAATGTATTTTTAAATGAAAAAAATTTTTTTTCTTTAGTGCTACTTAAGCCGTAACTTTAGAGCTATGATCCTGGAGTTTCTGGAACCCAGTTCTTTCTTGGTTCATGTAGGAAAACTGAGGTCCATTCCAGTGATGAGCCCATGGTCACACAACTAGGTGAAAGCACCATTGTTTTCCAACCCATTTGCCACCTAGAATTCAGGCCAGAATTAAGGCAGATGATCTTTGTCAGAGTAGATGGCCCAAGGAGCAGGAAGCTTGGGTGGCCAGAGAGCCAAGATTGACATAAAGATAAAGAAATCAGGAGTGAAATAAAATGGCAGGTTAGGGACAACCCGCACAGTAGGGTCAACCATAACCAAGTGTACATTATAAAGGGAAAAATATTATAGTCTGAATGTATCCTGCCCCCAATTTATATGTTGAGACCTAAGGTATTAGGGAGCAGGGCCTTTGGGAGGTGATTAGGATTAGTGCCCTTATAAAGGAGGTCTCAGAAAGCTAGCTGGTCCCTTCCACCATGTGAGAACACAGCAAAAAGGTTCCATTTATAACCCAGGAAGTGCGTCCTCACCAGACGCTGAATCTGCTAGTACCTTGGTCTTGGACTTCCCAGCCTCCAGAACTGCAAGAAATAAATTTCTGTTGTTTATAAGTCACCCAGTTTATAGCATTTTGTTATAGCAGGCCAAACAGACCAAGACAGCGTTAGGGAAAGCTGAAACCTGGCAGCATCACACGTTGGTGAGGATGATAGGAATGAGCTATCATGTACGCTGCTGGGGGACTGCAGGTGGGCAAGGCCCATCAGAGGCAATTTAGCGCTCTCTTGTAGACTTTAAAATCTGAATCCCCATGACCCAGCAATCCTACTTCTCAGGAGAAACACTTGCACATGTGCATGCAGAGACCTGTGCAAAGCTACAATGCAGCATTCCTGTGATCATGAGAAACTAGAAACAACTTAAGTGTCTGGTCATGGGGATGCATACAAGAAATAAATCCACACTGTGGAATACTGTGAAGCAATTAGATACAACTGAGAAGACACATCCAGGGCCACCATAGTGCATGCCATGTCTTCATGGGAATAAGAAAAAGATAATTGTCTCTAGGTTAATCAGCTACAAAAAGGCACTCCTCTTCCTCTGGATTACACTAGTGGAGATGGAGTGAGGTTTAGTCTTCCTCATGCCTTTTGGCTGTTTAACCAGAGCTGTGGCTCTGAGTCCTGTCCTATCAACCTGAAGGACTCTGTCAAATGAAAAAACAAATTTTAGACTAGTACAAAAAACAGTACATGTCTTTAACAAATTTAAACACATATTCTTCATAATTTCTCTGAGGATAT
This sequence comes from Arctocebus calabarensis, assembly GCA_963573935.1. Lineage (NCBI taxonomy): Eukaryota > Metazoa > Chordata > Mammalia > Primates > Lorisidae > Arctocebus > Arctocebus calabarensis. The sequence goes on from CAUYON010117534.1 coordinate 26,954, forward strand.
AAATATTAATACCTGATATTCATTGTGCTTGTTAATGGGTAGAAAAAGGACTCAAGGGATATGTACCTTCCCTGCAATACCTGTTACTTCTGGGGAGTCTAGGGGGATAGGGGTGGAAACTGTTGGTCAAGGTAGCCTTCAACCATATCCAATGTGTCCAATGTGTTTTCATTTAATTTTTCATAAGAAAAATGCATTTGTCTATACTTTATATGATTAGAGTTAAAGTTTAAATGAAAAAATAGAAAGGTAGGCTTTGGGGGCAGAAGGCAAACTTTATGTCATCCTAGATGACACTTCCCATCACTACCCCAAATTGAGAATAGAATGGACTCATGTCAGGTTTTGGCCCAGGCCTAAACCAAAGATGCCTGGGCCAAAACTTGACATGAGTCCATTCTATTCTCAATTTTGGGATGAGATGGAAAGAGAGCTCAGATTGGATAAAATAACTTTTTAGAAATCAGTGAAAAGTGGGCTTGCCCAAACTGTATCTTTCCTAGGCATACCTGCAGGCAATCTTGGTGACTTCAGCCCCAAGAATCCCAGGATTTTCCCCAAGGCTGGAAGATAACAGTGAAAAGAGGAGGAGAGGAGTGGAGCCTCCCCCACCCTATCCTCTCCCACAGACAGCATTTCCCCAAGGCAAAGATGGAAAGTAGTGAGAAAGTCAACACATCAACTTGAGCAAGATCAAAGGAACCACCCAATGATTGGTGGGGGAGGGCGTTTTATCACAGTGAAAAGAAGGTGAGGAAGTTGACTGGTCTTGAAATTGTTTTTTAATGGTTTGATTTCACGGTCTTCTTGTTACTTAAGTACCATTCATCTTCCTCCAGATCTCTAGCAGGAGTTTCATATGGTTTGGCAGCTCAATTTCCTCTCAGCCTACCAGTCACTTATCTAGGGAAGGCACATTGTGAGTCATTCCAACCTGCCCCACCAGGTCTCAGCATCCCTCTCTTTGCAAGAGTTAAAGCCCACATGGGAATGGATTTATATCTCAAAACACTTGCCACTCTTGTCAATTCATTCAGAAGCAACCCTTGTATTGATTGTTCCTGCTTCAGGTACTGTTTAATTATCTCTCAGAACAAGTGGCCAGTCAAGGAGATTTCACTGAATGACAATGATGTTTGACTTGAATGTGCAACTCTAAAGGAACAATAGTTCCACACTTATTTATGAATTTCCTGCACGTATCTTCCTTTCTTTTGCCTGCTCCACCCACCTGTCATGCCACCCACCAGCCAGTATCTGGCCTGGGCCATAATGTGCTACCCTGGCCCTTCTGCGTTGTCTACTCCTTCTCAGAGATCCGTCCCCACTGGCATTTCCATTCCCAATTGGTTCCCATGATAGGGGTGTTATTTCTCTTCCAGTGACTGAGAGAGAAGGAGAAATCTGGAATGAAAGGGCAGCAAACAGAATGATAAAAAACTAAAAAGCTAAATCCACATTCAAAAGCTCTGGCATGGCTCGGCGCCTGTAGCACAGTGGTTATGGTGCCACAGTGTATGTACCCCGTCACATACACTGAAGGTGGCAGGTTTGAGCCCCCGGCCCAGGTCAGCTAACCAACAATGGCAACTGTAACAAAAAATAGCTGGGCATCGTGGCGGGCACCTGTGGTCCCAGCTGCTTGGGAAACTGAGGCAGGAGAATCGCTTGGGTCCAAGAGTTTGAGGTTGCTGTGAGCTGTGACACCACAGCACTCTACCGAGGGTGACAGTAAGATTCTGTCTCAAAAAAAAAATAGCAACAACAACAAAAAAGCTGTGGCTACCGAGGAGGAATGCTGGCTGCATGTGCTGTGGGGCAGCATCTCTTGTTACCATCAAACCTGTTTAGGTGCACCTGACAGTAGAGCTGCAGGCTGGCCACAGCTTCTGCTCTTGCTCCCATCTCTTTATCTCTCCACGGTTGCCAGGCACAGTCAGGCCCCTTGTCATTGTCCATGTTCCTGCTGTTTCTGGGACCATGACCGTCTCAGGTGCTTCTCTTAGATGCAAACTGAGTCAAGGATCCCAGAGGGAACAGTTTGTGTGGGAGGTGATCTCAGGAAACACTACCAGTGAAGTGAGGACGTGAGTCTGCAAAGGGAAGGATAGTCAGTAAAGAATATGTTATCAATCCGGGGGTTATCAATCCCACTGTGGGTAAAGAGGACCCAGGCCTCTTGGAGACATCAGAAGTTACCTCTAAGTTTTCCCGCTTGAGTGGCAAAGTAGTTGCAGCATTTACCTCCAACTCCCACCTACCACTGCTAAGCTCCCAGGGGGCTGCCTCTCTGGTTCTTCCATCCTTCCCAGTATATGTTGGCAAGAAAGCCTCAGGCTAAAGAGTTGTATATGCACACAGTCAGCAGCTGTGCCAAGTCCCAAATGGCGAGTCCAATAGGCATGGGTAGTACCCACCCAAACTGCTACAAGTTTCCACCCCCCTTCTGGCTGGAAAACTCATTTATCTTTTAAGATCCACATGAAATTTGCTCTCCTCTGAAATGTTACCTCCTTATACACTCCCTCCTCATGAGGAAGAATTAATAGCTTCCTCCTGCAAGTTCTGTTAACACTTTGCTCACACTTCAATTAAACTAGCAACCAGATTTTTTTTTTTTTTTACTATTCTTCTTCCTAAACAAACTAAACATACAATTTGACAGTGGAGGTCAATTATGAGCTGCCTAGGTATCACAATCACCCATTCATTTTACTTATATTTACTGAGGATCTACTTTGTGGCAAGCATTGTTCCAGGTACTGGGGATACAGAAGTTAAGAAAAAAAATAGAGAGAGGGAATACTAAGTCTCTGCTTTCTTGATTTTAGCAGTTTGTGTGTACCTGTAGATGACAGATAAAGACAAATTAGTGTATGTCAGTGGTAATAAATGCAATGAAGAAAAATAGATCCAGGTATGGAATAGAAACCGAATATATAGTGGGGTAGTCTTTTATATGGGATATCAGCAGAAGGCCTTTCTGATAAAATGGCATTTGAGTGTGGACATTGAATAAAATGAGGGGGCCATCCGTAAAAGTACTTAGGGAAGAGAAGTCTGGGCAAATAGAATCACATATGTGTGGGTACAGTGGCTCATGCCTATAATCCTAGCCCTTTAGGAGGCCAAGGTGAGAAGATTACTTGAAGCCAGGAGTTTAAGACCAGCCTAGGCAATATAGTGAGAGCTCTGTCTCTAAAAAACTTTAAAAAATAAATTAGCCAGGCATGGTGACACATGGCTGTAGTCTCAACTATTCAGGAGGTTGAGGCAGGAGGATCACTGGAGCCCAGGAGTTTGAGGCTGCAGTGAGCTCTGATGATGCCATTGCATTCTAGCCCAAGCATTAGAGCAAGACTTATACAAACAAACAACAACAACAACAACAACAAAGAAAACTCAGAACCAGATGTGCAAGGTGAAAGCATGCAGAGTGTGAGAATAGAACAGTAGAAGCACATAACACCTGCCCAGTTCAAGAAAGATTTAATCATCTGGAAGATCTACTTACAAATCCCTTCTTATTTGGCTGAGCTATTTGCTCATCCTGTGCCCATCTCTACCACTGCACTTATCAAGTGATACTGTAATTACGTGCAAGGTCATGTAGGGTAGATACCGTGTCTCTTGATTATTTTTGTGTCTCTGATAGCAAATTCAGTGACCATTTTGTCATAGGTGTTCAAAATGTTCCTTAAATGGAAGTCTTCATTCTTTGTACCCTCAATAAATCCCCAACAATAAAAAAAAAAGAAGTCTTCATTATTCTTCACCCTAACCTTGGAAAAATAGAGATCAAATCACAGAAAGGGTCCCTTGGAACTTGCTACAGTGCACCTCTGCTTGCAAATTAAGATGTTGGAGAATAACTTCACAATTCCTGAGGGCAGTGTCTGTTCTTGGCTGAAACTAGGACTCTTTTAGGAATTACAGCCCTACAACTTGTGATGGTTGAACATATTTTACAAACTGACCAGTGTAAATTTTTGCTGCCAAAAAGCAATGATATATTACAACTTTGATGCATGAATACAGCCTTCATCCTCTAGAAACCACCAGCACTTGAGGTCCCATCCTATAGCAGAAGGAGCAGCTGCTCAGGGCTGACTCTGATGTGGGCCTGAGTGATTATATTTTAAGGTGGTAACAGATGACAGCATGCTTTAGACAAAAAAAAAAAATGTTACGAGCATTCACATTAGTAAGGATGTTTGGGGTTTGCAAGGACAATAGTGTTTTCTGTAACTGGCACTCTCTGCCCTTCCTTTAGGAAACTGTACCTTTCCTACTCCAAACATACAACTGGGGAGAGGGAGGAGCTGGCAATCGCCATTCCCGTGGTTACAGGGTCAATGGCCTCATGAGGTAGGTATTATTAATATACCCATTTAGTGAGTGAATAACCTGAAGTTCAGCAAAATGAAGTTTGTGCCCAAATTCACTAAACTATAAAGGAATACAGCCAGCGCCAAACCCACTTCTTAGTGGCTCCAGGGCCCTTATTCTTCATGGAAATGAGAGAGAACAAGGAAGTAGCAGGACACTGGGGTACTCATCCCAGGGGTGAGCACATTTTTTGGTATTTTTCAGCCTTCTTCTCCTGCTCTCCTACAGATATCTGCATAGACAGCCATAGCCTACTTGAACTCCCCACCCATCTGGAGAAATGGCCTGACCCAAGCTTCAGATTAGAACCAGATGGAGCCAGAGCTACTTCAAGGCCACCCCATCACATGAGAGCCATGTAAGTGGACCCTCCCTGCTCCCCATCTCTCCCCATTGTCCCACACATAGACAAGCCAGAGACAGAAGAGAGAGGGGAGAAGGAAAGCTATGCACTGTCTCCATCTGAGTCCTTTGAACCACAAATCTAGACATTAGCAAAGAAGAAATCATGGCATTACACAGAATATTGGTGTTTTTAGCAGGACTAGCTGTATTTAATTATTATAAGCAGCCAAAAAGGTACAGAATCCACTGAGCTAAATTAAAGGCTGAGAAAGGGAGATAACACAGAATACAGCAATGAGTGGGAAAAAATGTCTCACGCTGGTATCTCCACTGCAGTGAGCAATCTCAATGAGATGCTTATAGTTAGATTCTCTTAATCGATCTATCTTCTCTAGTCCTTCGGAGCCACTTGCAGTTCACTTTCATGTGATTTCTTAGGAGTGAGAAACAGACCAGAACTCTGCGTCCCTGCTTTGCTTGTATCTTCCTCCTTAGCTCATTTTCTCACAGGACAGACAGGCTTTCTCTGGGTGGCCAGAAACAAGACCACTGTCCTCTCTAACTTCAGATTCTTCCTGATCCATAACCCAAGAAACAGGGTCTTTTTCCAACTCCAGTGGAAAAATCTCAGGGAAAGACCTTGATTGGCCTTGCTTAAGTCACATCATTCCTCATCAAATGAGTGATTGCAATTTCCATATTTTAAGTTTCTCTTCTCTAAAAGTTATATAAATTCCCATTTATAAACAAGAACCTCTCTTTGTCTATCCTTTTTTATCCTTGGATAATAAAAAGATTAAGAAGTCGTATGGCTATATAGTGTCTACTGTTTAGGCAGCACTCATTCAGATGCTTGATGGAGACCAACATCACAGCAGACTATACCAAGAACATGTTGGCGATCAGAGCAAGATAGGTGTAGAACCAGCAAGGCCAAATGTCACAGGGCAAGGCCAATCCACAGAGACCAGATTCCTACAGAAACAGCTCAGGGACAAATGTGGCACCAGCGCTGGGGTGACACCTTAGTTCTTACTTAGACTGGTTGCTGTTTCTCGGCAGGAGCTAAATCCCACCAATGGAAGGCAGTAAGCAGGTACAGCTGGATGGAGTAAGCCAGGCAGAGGCTGGCGGCCAGAACAGATTTGCCCTGTGTATTTCTTTCCTGGTGGGGGGTGGGGAGGGCTCACAATTCCAGGTCCAAATCTGGAAAAGCTTAAATAAAGAAAACAAAGTCACTTAAGCTATCCTTTCTGAAGAGTTTTAATTATTAATTTTTTCTCTTTATAAATGTTCTCAGCAGAATAAAGCCAAGAAAATAAAGGTCTGGAAGGAGCTGGGCTGAATATCGAACCCAGAATATTCCTTTTGGTAGCTGTACCAGAATTCAACCACTCCCCAATGTGAGGACCACAACCTACCTAAACCACCAACCTAAACCACATTTAGGTTGTCCTAGTTATCTTGGTTTACTTAGTACTTGACACAGTGTCTGGCACAGAGTTGATATTCAGAAAATACTGTTGGATTAATTAATTAATCCTTTAATTACATGAGGAAACGAGATAGCTATGCAGGAAAACATTCATCTATTAAATATGGGCAAGAAAGGAATAATGAATATGAAGATAAATCACTTGAGCCCAAGGCTACTGCAATATAGTGTCACAAGAGCTGGTTCTGACCAAGGTTTGTGCCCTGCCAGTAACTAGCTGTGCTCCTTGAACCTCGGTTTCCTCATCTGTACAATGAAGGTACTAAGTTTGAGGTGCTCCTGGCTCTGTCCAGCTCTGAAATTCTCTGCATCATGACATCTGGCCATTCCTTTTTTGACTTAGAACATACGCATTTTTCCCCCCAAAAGGATGTAAGAGAGATTTCTGCTTTTTATTTGATGAAGATAAGGGAGTTTATTAAGATGGGTTAATTAATTAACCTCTCACGCCATAAAAAGTGAGTCCTGGAAGCATGGGGCCAGCTTAAGTGACCTTTAATTAAGTTGTTAAACTATTCATGATTATGCAAATGTTTGTCTGAGACCACAGGGCAGGAAGTTTTCCCTAACACAGAGGAAAAGGAGAAGTCTTCTTGGGTGGTTGACTTGGCAGGCTGAGGGGAGAAGGAAGTGTGGCCCTGAGAAGGGGTTAATGCAGGAGGTCATAGAATTGCAGGCAAGAAATTAGAAATTTTTTAAAAAGAAAAAGGAACAGGTATTCCCAGGTAGAAAAGCAAAAATATGAGGCAAGAAATAACATGTGAAACTAACTACATACCCTACACTTTATGTACTTATTACTATCCACAAGCCTCTAATTTGCAAAAAAAAAAAAGAAAAAACAGCTAGTGAGTTCAGTATTATCATCTTAACTTTACAGATGAGGAAACTGAGTCCAGGAGTTCACTTTGATTAACTTGCAATACGGAGATCCTACTAAGTGCCAGGAGTAAGTTACACAGCAGCGTATGTGATGGACATGAAACTCACAGCCCAGTGAGGGCTGTCAGACCTCTCCCAAAAGATTAGCCAAATAACTCTTTAATTATAATAATGGGAAGCTCTGCAAAAGGAATAGTCTAGGGTATACACTGAGGTGCAGGCAAGTAGCAGATACAGCTACCTAACTTGCTGCAGGGTTGAGATAAGAGCTCTGCAGAAGTAAGCAGGGTGGGTGGGAGGTTGCCAGGTGAGGAGAGTGGAGGCCCGAGGAGAGGTGAATGAAGTGCCCCAGTCAAGGCCTCAAAAAGATTACCCCTTCCTCCACCCCTCCCCGACTATGCTAGGGCCCTGACAGTGCCCTTATAGGACCCACGTCCCTTCTTAGCTCCTAATTTGTAATCATACATTTATTTCTGTGATTGTTAGATTACTGTTTGCCGTCCATATTAAGCTCATTATAGGAGAACAGGGACTGTCCTTGCTTTAGGTCACCAGGGTATCCTGAGCCCCTGATTCAGGACTGAGGCAAAGAATATGCCCCATAACCATTTGCTGAGTAAGTTAATAAAGCTGATAAGTGTGAAAAACCTTGTAACTAAAAACAGTGAAATAGAAAATGACAACTTGACTTCCTTGACCCCTTAGTAAGGGGTCTTTCGCATATTACCTGAAACACAGTCTTTACATTCTAAATGGCAGTTGTTATTTAATAACTATAAATTGGCTCGGCGCTTATAGCTCAGCGGCTAGGGAGTCAAGCAGATTCAAACCCAGACAGCGACCGCTAAACAACAATGACAACTACAACAAAAAAATAGCCAGGCGTCGTGGAGGATGCCTGTAGTCACAGTTACTTTGGAGGCGGAGGCAAGAGAATCGCTTAAGCCCAAGAGTTTAAGGTTGCTGTGAGCTATGACGCCATGGCACGCTACTGAGGGTGACATAGTGAGACTTTGTCTCAAAAAAAAAAAAAAAAAGATAACTATAAATAACCTGGAACTATAAAAATGCCTGAAGCTTCCCTTCTGACACTGTGTTTGATGGTCCTCATTTTGGGGTGACAGAAATGAAGTGACTTGCCCACAGTCACTGGGGCAGACTCCCCAGTGCGTGCACAGGCCTGACAAGGCTTCCCCTGACAGAAGGCGCACAGTCAGAGGGGAGCTGGGTTTCTTCTGCTCCTCACCCCACAGCATCTCACCAATCAGGAGCTCTTATTTACCAAAATTTGAAAATCTCCTTCTCAGTCTTTTGTCTGTACACCCGGATGATTATTTGCTTAATATTTTTC
>CAUYON010117535.1:0-23972 GCA_963573935.1 Arctocebus calabarensis
CTCTCTGTGCCTTACCCTTGACAAGAAAATGAAAATACAGCTGCCTCATAAAATTGTAAGTTGAAATGAAGTAAGCCAGGTAAAAAGCTTGGCATGGTGCCTGGCATGAAGAAAACATCCAATATGAAGATATCATTATTATTAACTGCACTATCATCATTACTACCAGAATGACTTTCTGGACTTTGTTCCATGACATACACCTGGAATAAAAGGATGTGGAAAAATGCTTGTTTGTGATGCCCGCTTTGCTCCTCCTCACTTGTCTTGTTCCCTTGTAAGGCACACTCTGGCTTATCTCCAAGCCTACATGGAGGTTTTGTCACAATCTGCCCATGAATTGGCAATAAGAAAGGGGAGACCCACTTCCCAGGCTCAGAGACCTTTCCCTGCTCTCCTAGGAGCTTATATACTATGGCTAGAAATGTAGGAAGGCGTTCTCCCTTCTCTGAACCTCTGAAACTTACTCCTGGATTCTTTACTCCTACGGGCAGGGTAGGGAGCAGGGAACACTGACAGAAAATGGTGTGGAACCCTTGGCCAGCCCCAAATCCACCAGCATGAATGAAATGATCACCTGACTTCATTTCTAACACACACGAGCCTCCAGAAATACATCAGAACTCAAATTCATAGGTGTACAGACTTGCTTAATTTCTCACTAGACCCTAAATGTAAAAATGCCCCCAGCTCCCACCAGACTAATATATCTCTGTGCCCTTGCCTCAGGCTCTTGTTCCAAATTTCACCTTCATGGTCAACAATCACATGAATTCCAATCCAGATATGTAGCATCAAATCAGGAAACCCCTTAGCAAAAGAAAACTCAGATTCAGGGTGACAAATTCTAAGTCATGTATTTCTGTGACAACTCAAGGAGTTACATTTTTAAATTCATTAATTCTGCAAACATTTATGAAGCACCTCTCTGAGGCCATCCAGTTATTGTGCATTTGCTTGGGGTACCCACATTATTAAAACAGGTTCCCGCCTCCCAAGAGCCCCCAGTCTGTATAGTGGCAGAGCTAAAGCCATAGATAAGTCATGACTACGTGATGTGACAAGCGGAGAAACAGGGAAGCGAGACCCTTGGGGAGTCATGCACACAGTCTGAGAGAATCTTCCAATGCTTTCTAGGGGACACCTGCAGGTACCCGGAGGAGTCGGTTAGACAAAGGAGGTCAGGGTGGAGCACCTGGGAGTGCATGTTCCAGGCAGAGAGAAGGACACACACAACGGTGTGGAGAAGCAAGCAGTGGTGTGTAGGTAAAGCAGGAAGTCCAGCGTGAGCAGTGGCCCAAGTTGAAGCTGGACAGATGGCCAGGAGCCAGAGCACAGACTCTGGCAGACCAAGCTAAGGAGTGTGGACATCCCACAGGCCTTGAGAGAACCAGATGGTTTCAAACCAAGGGCTAGCCTGGTTGTTTCTTCATCTCAGAAGATCACGGCTGGGCAGGATGGTTTTGAGACCATAGGTGGCGAGATCAGTTACAAGGCTGTAGCAGGAGCCCAGGTAAGATACAATTTGAGCCTGATTCCCATCCAGTCCTATGCCTCTGTTTAAATAAGGTCCTTTCATCATAAAGCACTTATCATTCACTGAATAAAATTACTAGGCGCATTCTACTAACTGACCCAAACTCATCTGGAGAAAAGATTTTGCATTTCACAAGATTGCAGGTTTCTCTGAATTTTGCTCATCTGTAAAGTCTGCAAAACTCCAGTGTCCCCACCAGCTTCTTGATCCTAACTGTGGACAAGCAAATGGAAGCAACAGCTCCCATCTGGATCCATGTGCCTCCGAGTGTAATTCAGTGCTGGAGCCAAACCCGATGGCGTGCATTAGTTATTACTGTAAGATGGCAATTCTGCAATAAAACACAATATTGTCACTTTCAATATGTACTAAAAGTGATTTACCGGGGCTCACGGGGAGCAACTTAGACGACTATCTGATTACAATACACAGGGTAAATCACTCTCATTTGAGGGTTAAATTATCCCATCTGACAACTCTAGATCAATCTGGCAGTTAAAATCAGGGTCCCCAACCTCTCTACCCAACTCATATTGAATTAATCCTGGTACATGGGGATGAAAAAAAATCAAGATTTTAGATAGATCTTCTTCTTTTCGTTCCGTAGAAATTTCTCATCCTTCATTCAGGGCCCAACCGGACCCTTGGGACCTCTGAAGACATCTCTAAAATCACTAACCCATTCTTCAGGGTATCAGTCATCATGGTAACAGTCCACAGCCCAAATGCCGCCCTCTGCCAGAACAGTGGGAACTGACTGAACATCTCACAGGCTAACCTTGTTTATTAATGGTCTGAGAGGAACATATCTCAGAGAGTCTCCAAATAGAGCTATACTCTCACCCTTCTGGCTCACTCACGCCACTCTGGAAGACCCTGGGTTTAGTGTGCTTCCCCTTGATCTGGATTGGCCATGTGACTTGCTTTACCTGTGGGACTGACAGTGCAACACGAGGCCCGAGGCCCACGGAGGCAGGAATCTAAGTTTGGGCTGCTAGAACAGAAAACTGCAGATGGGGGGCTAAGACAAGAAATGTTTATTTCTCAGGGTTCTGGAGGCTGGAAGTCTGAGATCAGGGTGCTGGTACACATAGTGTAGGGGTTCCTGGTGAGGGCCCACCCCTGAATTCGTGTTTCCATGGCCTTCTTTGGTGTATATATGCAAAAAACTATCTCTTCTTCTTTCTGTAAGAACATTAATACCATTGTGAGAATGATGTCATAGTACCTGATTACCCCCCCAATATTATCACATTGGAGATAAAGACTTCAACATATTAACTTGGGGGACACAAACATTCAGTCCCTATCAGCGGGAACACTTCCACTTTGGATGTCTTGGAATCTAGTCACCACGTAAGTGGCACGGGCTGGGCAACTGAGTGATGGGGGCCTTTGGAGGAGGACCACAGTCTTCCTGAACACCTCAGCCTGGGCCAAGCCCACAGATGAGTACGACCACACAAGCGACTGGGCTGATATTATATGAAATGTATCTGAATGGTTCACTCAGTCCTCTGCACACTGAATCATGACAAATAATAAATTACTGTTGTTTAAGCTACCAACGTTTGTGATGGTTTGTAATGAAACAACAGAGAACTGAACGTTTTCTCCCCAGTAGACTAGAAGCTCCTTTTGAATAGATTATGATAACATATAGACTGAGTGCTTTTTATGTGATAGGGATTTTACATACATAATAACATTTAATCCATATAATGGTCATGTAAGTTAAATATTAATATTATTACCTCCGTTTGGCAAATGGGAAACTGAGGCTTAGAAAGGATAAATAACTTCCCCCAAGTCAGAGAGCCAGTATTCAAATCAAAGCCCAAGTGTTTTATTCTATACTGGAATTGATGGTTTCAAACTATGTGGCTTGACATTTTTAATTTACATTACATGTTTATTAAAACACCATGTCTCAACTTCAGAGTCAAATAGCCCCAGAACCAAATCCCATCCCCAGCACATGAGCGTTGCTCTCCCCTCCTCTCCCACACTCAGAGTGGCAGGATTTGGGTATTAAGCAAAAGAATGAGACTCTCCTATTATCAAGTATGGCACTTTCCACCCCTCAGTGCCCATGTGGTTTTTTCATCATTTTCTCTTAATCTCCTACTCTTTGGTGTTGTAATTTGCTTTCTTTACTACTTGCATGCACTATTTTAACAGCATGCCCTTAGACAGACTGCTCACTCTCCCCAACACTTATCATTCTAGACCATAAATTGGATCCTGTGATTCCTACTTTGCTGGTCTGGGGGAGGATTAGATCCAGTAACATGATGAAATGCCCTGGCATATCATAGGCTCTTAAAACTGGCTTTAGTGCCGGTGATGTTCATATTAACATTATTAGACTGAGTTGCTGACTCTGGGCCTACCAGCTTAAGAAGCCTATTTCACTAGCTAGGAACACACCCCTGAGCATTGCCAAAACATTTCTGGCAGCCACCTTAGCCATCTAAAAAGCTAGAAAGTACTGAAAAAACTCAGTGACCAGGAAAAATGCTTCTGTTCAGGTCCAAAGGTCCAGACAGTGCAGGAAATGCCCACTCTGCATCACATAGTCCCACACACAATCCTTGGATGTCAACAAAAAACATATACAGAGGCCTTACTGAGGTCACATTCCACCGCTGTGTTACCTCACACACTTCAGCACCTCCTCACAACTTGACCCTATCACCTCAGAAAGAAGCACAAATTCAAGAAGGATGAGCCAGGGACGTCAAACACTGTAGTGGATGTTTTTGGTGTCTCTCCCAGATCTCCTTCACCTGGCAGGTGCACCCACCCCCAATTGCTGCAGGTGTTGGCCGCAGCATGCCCTACACCCCACCCTTCCCTGGAGAATTGTCTTTAGCCAACGGAAACCTCCTCACCTGCAGATACCTGGATGGTTACACCCGAGGCCAAAGACTGCCTGATGCAGGAGGATGAAAGTTCAGCCCCCACTGATGCAGAACAAAGTCTATGTTACAACTCATGCCTCAGAGCCCCACACAGGACCAGGCTGATGCCACTTCAGCTGTACCCCATCTTTGCTCAGCTTCTTCCCTGGCCCCATCCAGCCTCCCTTGCTGCCTTATAGCTTTCTCCTGAGCGCACTCTCTCAATACATCTCCTGAGCAAGAACCCCCACATAGGGCTCTGCTTCTAGAAAGTTTGACCCCAGATAAGGATCCTAAAGTCTTCAAGTACAGGTAAGAACAAAGAAAATGACTTCCTTACTGTTAAGAGGCTGCCTGTTCCATATCAAAGATTTTGGTTTAAATAATAGGTTAAAAACCAGAAACTGATCAAGCAAAGCAAAGTGAGTAACTTTCTGTGGCTGCCTCAGCATCAGACCCCACACCATGGCACTCTGCTGGTTTCCCACCCTCACCACCACCCTGAAGAGTGATGGCCAACAGAGGAAATCATTTCCAAGTGAAAGCAGAGGGGATGCAGCTCAAGAGAAAGGGAAGGAAGAATTAATATGAGCTGATCATACCAGGAAACCACAGGCTTGGTCTATGGAGTCTGTAAAACAGTGGTTAAGAGCACAAGCTCTGAAGTCAGATGATGTGAGTTTCAATTCCTGCTCTTCCGCTTACCAGCAGGGTGACCTTGGAGAATTTGCTTCACATTTCTGGCCTTAGTTTCCCTGTCTAAATATGAAAATGATAACAACACAGACTTTCTGAAGTGCTGTAAAATGTGCACAAATACTTAAGTGGCACATAGCAAATGCCCAAGTAATATTAGCTATTATCTTGGGTAAAACACCGTATGTATCAATCAGTGCAGAGAGGTTACAGAACAGAAAGAAACACTTCTAAAATATAAATGTCTCAGCACACCAAGTCATTTCCTCTCATTCTATGCCATTCTACGTTGGCTGGGGTGCTCAGGGACCCAAGACGACTGAGAGGCCGCCTATGCTGAATGTCATGCCAGAAGCCACACAAAGCACTTGCATGCTTTGACCCAGAAATTATAGGCCTTATTTGGCTCACAAGTCATTGGCCTAAGTCATCTGGCCCCACCCAATGACAAGGGAATCAGGAAATGTCACCCCAGAATATCCCAAATCAGAAGAGAATTGTCTATATGTAAGGACCACCAATGTCTTACACCATCATGCAAAACATGTAGCGTATACTTTCCATTTAAATCCCACAACCATCCTAAGGTGTGGGGATTATAATTAGTTCCATTCTGAAAACAAGAAAGAGAAAAATGGAGGTGTTAAGTAACTTGCTTAGGCCATAACGCTAGCAATTATAAGGATTATTTCCCAATTGGAAGTGAAAACATAGACACATAGAAGTTCGTGAAATCCAACCTCTCATCCGACATGGTAATCCCTCATGTAAGTAAATCACAGAAGCATGAAAGCAGAGTCACCCCTTACAAAGTGCTGGCTGGCAGCCCCCATGTCCCTGAGCTTGACGGGAGAGCTGAAGGGAGCCCTGCACGGGTGGGTTTTCATCTACATGTATATGCAGGGCCAATTTAGGCAGCTCCATCACCAGAGGAGGAGCTCCATACTTATACCCTTCCAGGGACAGCCATGCATGGAGTAGATATTTTCAATTGTAAAATCCTGCAGAGTGGATGCTAATAATATATGGTTCATTAAAGGAGCTTTATATGAGTTTGATATGGTTTGGATGTTTGTCCCCTCCCAATCTCATGCTGAAATTCAATCCCCAGCACTGGAAGTGGGGCCTGTTGGGGGGTGTTGCGGGGAAGGGGCAGAGCCCTCATGAATGGCTTGGTTCCCTCCCTCATAATGAATGAGTCTCGCTTTATTAGTTCACAGGAGAGAGAGTCATTCATTTAAAGAAGGCTGGCACCCCCTCTTCTCTGTCTTGCGTCCTTGCTCACCATGTGATGCACCTGCATCCCTTGGCCATCTGCCTTGATTGGAAGCTCCCTGGAGCCTTCCCCAGAAGCAGAAGCTGGTGCAACGCTGCCTTGACAGGTTACAGACAGGAGCCAAATAAACCTCCTTCTTTATAAATTACCCAGTCTTAAGTATTCCTTCATAGAAATGCAAAATGGACAAATACAAGTTGTCTCAAATCCTTCCGTTACCTTTGTGGGCAGGTATTATTATCCCCCTTTTACTAAGCAAGATACTAAGGTTAGAGATTTAATTCACCCCCCAAAATGGTATGGCTAGTCAGGGGCAAAGTGGTGACGCTGACATAGGCCCTCACCCAGGCTCTGTGCTTCAGCAAGGAAGGCTCAGCTTACACAGCACACCTCCACATTCCTGGGATCTGGTGCAATTGCGCAAAATACTCATTCAAAAACAGAAACAAAAAAAATTTTTAAAGCATTAATGACAAGTTCATTTAGTTTATCAATAGCATGCTTCATGTAATGAAGTCACATGCTAAATTTGGAGAAAAACCTTCAAATAATTGAATAGTTAGACAAAAGGATACAAACTTGGAGAAAACAACTGAAACTAGTGTTGATTAAATTGTCCACTATGGGCCACACTTGTGCTAGTTTTTATATGACATTATTCCATTTAACTTTCATAATTTCTTCATGAAAAAGGTATTTCCTATTATTTCTATTTACAGATTAGGAAACCTCAACCAGATTAAGTGAATCATCCAAGGTCCCCCAGTGAAGCAGAATAAGTTCTCTCCAACAGGCTGTCTCTCCCAGGGCTCAGGGGAGAAATCAGTGACAAGAGGTTCCCATAGCAGGAGGCCCTGACTCCCTTTCAAGTAGCCACCCTTTAATATCCCTCAAGACTATAGCCAGTGGAATTTTAATCATTTCAGAAAGAGGCAGTGGCTGGATGCAATGGCTCACACCTGTAATCCTAGCACTCTGGAAGGCTGAGGCAGGAAGATGGGTTGAGCTCAGAAGTTCGAGACCAGCCTGAGCAAGTGAGAGACCCTGTGTCTACTGAAAATAGAAAGATTAGCTGGACATCATAGTGGGTGCCTATAGTCCCAGCTATTCAGGAGGCTGAGGCAGCAGAATCACCTGAGCCCAGAATTTTGAGGTTGCAATGAGCTATAATAGTGCCATGGCATGTTAGCCTGGGCAACAGAGAAAGACTCTGTCTCAGAAAGAGAATGAGAAAGAGGAGAGAAGTTAGGCTTGTTCATCATCCTTAACCAGGATTCTGCCAGAGTTTTGCATCTTTCAGCTAAGGAGGTTTGTCTTCAACGACTGAAGCTTCAAGATTTTTCTTTTGATTCAAATCCAATGTTCCAACTCAGCCCTCCTGACATCAGCTGCTCCCACCCACATATCTCCCCATATGCTGATCCCCAACCAACACCATCTGTAGGACCAAAGATGCTCTGGGTCCCTCTACTCAGAATAAGAACACTGGCTCAGGATTGAAGGAATTTAAGGGCCACTGAAAAAGCCAGCTTATGTCTTATAGTCCTTTTAGTCATTACTCCCCATTCTTCATGCCATTCAGCCACCTTGGCATGCTGCTGAGTGTAGAGTAGACATATGGATGGGTAAGAAGGAGAACAGGGAATACGGAGGTGTAGGTGTGTAAGGACTCTGGATGCTGCCGGCCCTAGAGAGAAAATACCACCTGAGGTAACTATGATTCAGGCCATCATTTGCAAGTTTCAAGTGAAGATACATCATCATCTTTCTAAAGTAAACTGAACTTCCTTGGAGATGCTTGTTCTCCACTTTCATTCCTTCCTTGTCCCTTAAGTTAATCAGTATAACATCTCTCTGTGTGCAGCAGCTGCCCTGGGAATAGGAAAGCAACTTAATAGGGCCAATGATGGGAAAACCCGAGACTTTTACTGGTTACTCAGAAAAGCAGCTCTCACACCTCCCCCCAGACAGAAGCTAAGCAGAGTGAAGTTTTGAGCTGCTGTATCAGTTTGCTCACGAGGCAAAAGGAGAAGAGAACCAAATTAAAAGAGGAGATCAGGAAACCTGCCGACATCATAAAAGGCTCTGCATCTGGCCCCGGAACAGCCCCCAGACTTTCTCCCATAGGACCCTCTACAATTCCCTTTGGGCTTAAGGCAGTTTGGGTTGGGTTACACGCCACTTGTAATCAAAATAGTCTTGATAGAGTACCAGAAGTAAAATAGGTCTCAACATCATAATGTCTGGTGGAAATAGAGATTGAGATCTAGCTTCCTAATAATCTCCCCTCCTTCTCTGGGCCATTTCATTGATGAGTTGCCCTTCAGCCTCTTGACCAGATCTGAGAAAATCAAGAGTCAGACCCAGATCCTTCTTGAATGTCCTCTGGCTCTTTGGGCTCTGTTTTCCTCATCTTAGGTCCAAATCTTTGGATGCTAAATTCAGATCAAGAGGTTGGAGGACTTGTGTGCCTTCACAGGAATAGCTAAATGGAATAAAAGACGAGTGATGCTGAATGCAAAGGAAGGACAAAGGAGACAGTGATTCCACATCAGTGTGTCCCCACACCCCTTTACTCTCCACTCTCATAGTCTCTTGTACCTATTAACTCTGCAACTTGAGGCAAGACACTTAACACTTTGCTGTTCCAATTTCCTCACCTATAAGACAGGGACAAGAGTCCTATAGGGTTGTAGTGCCAAAATGGCTCAAGCATGTAATGTCCTGGCATGCAGTAGGCACTCTCTAGGTTAGCTCTTGTTCCCATGATTTGGTGACCATCATCCTTGGTTGTGGATGATATGACATAATAATTTCTGTATTTATCATAACCAGCCCAGTCCCCAGCTCCAGAAGTGTTTTCTGAATGAATGACCCTGGATGGGGGCTCTGTAAAGAGATCTGTGCACTTAGGTTTCATCCTGTGATATTATAAATGGATTTCTAGTCATTGAATTTCAAGCTCTGAATTAAGGAATTATGGGAGAGATTCTTGGCACTTCCATACTTGGGTAATTTCTATTAATAGCTGAGGAAGAAGTTGGGAAGAAGCCATTCAGGGACAGCTGTCATCCGGAGACGGAATCACCAAACCACCACACCAGAAATCATCCTCAACCTAACTTACGTGTTTTTGGCTTAAATTGTTTCTTTATTCCTCCAGCATACAAGGGGGGAGCCCCGCAGGAATTCTCTCTCCTCCCTGCTTAGAAAACCATCGCACTCATGGGGATTCCCTGAGCAGATAGCTGTTTTGCAGCTGCCTAAGACCAGCTTTTCAGAGGCACCTATGGAGAGGGCTGCTTCTTCCATCCCTACGCTGCCACCAAACTGGCAGAGAGTTGTGAGCTGTCAACTAGCTATTTCTGTTTTCAGTGGGAAAAAGCATCTTGAGCAAACATACTATAAAGGAAAATTTGTTGCAAGGTAAACAAGACAAGGGAGGTTAGTGATGGAGAAGGAGATTCACCTCCAAAGAAAGCAAGCATTTTCACATGATAAATTTCTCTCGCATGTGAACTCCCTAGTCCCATGAAATGTTAACAACTTCTTCTATTATCTTCTTGTTCTGACATATGCTTGGAAGATCAGAAGTGTAAACAGGTAATTCAGCTGGGCAAGTAAATCGCCACTTTTCTCTGCCAAGCTGTTAAACAGGCACTTTCAACACTGCAGTGGCTTAGATCAGGTTTCCCAGATGCTGGCAAAATGTAGATGGTGAAATGAGACCCTAGAGAAGCAGGGGAGAGGACGGCACCTCCCTCAGGATGCAGGGAGACGTGGGGAGGGTCTTCCCAGTAGCAACAAATAGTTTGATTCACATGAACTTATTAAACATCTCCATGAAATGGAAATAAGGTAACCTCAGATACAGGGTAAGTTGGATACAAAAAGATCTAGTTCTTTCCCATAATAATTCGTAGGAAGACCAACCCATGTGTATTTCACAGACAGGAGAGGGCTGGAACTTCAGGGCCTGTACCATTATATTTCACCAATGCAGTTATTGCAGCCTGCATTCATTCCACACCCATCTGCTGAGTGTCTCTTCCATGCCCCACACAGTGAGGTGGCAATCATAGGAGTCCAGCAAGGGAGGACGCGGTGATGAAACATTGGGAATGAACATGGCAGTGTGAGTTAGGAGGGATTTGGATACAAAATCAATAGGACTTTGTTGACTGATGGGATGTGTGATGGAAACACAGAGAAGCTGCATATTAGAAAGAAAAAAACAGGCAAAGGTACAGAGTCTTGGACTATTCCCCAGTGTGACCGGGCACAGCGTGTCATCACACACAGAGGAACAGAGCACAGGGGAGGATAGCTCAAGGGATGATTTCAGCACAGGGCTCTCAGAGTCAATGCCCAGGACTCTTGATGCCCCCTGAATCCTGGCTGTAATTCTATCAACCACAAAGTCTCTTCTGTAGCCCTTTGCACCTGCTAAATCCAATTTGACTCAAACACAGCCAGAAATGTCTTTCCAAAGCATAACCCCAGGTTTCTCTGCTAAAATCACAAAGCTTGAATGTAAAGTGATTCTGGGGGGAAACCTCTACTGGGGTCTTAGTGGCAGAAATTAAAGAAACTTGTACATATTCAAATAGGGAACAGGATGTACAGAGACCAGATCAAAGTCTGCTGATTTCTCTTAGTACAGTATTTTCTCATCACTCATGCTGCTTCTCTGCCTTTCCAAAAAAAGAAGAAAAACATATGAGCTCTGTGTTTTGATGGGCCAAACATTAAGCTTCCTGCTCACGACCTCGGCATATGGCTCCAGAAGCAGAAGCCCCTTGAGCAAACCTAGGCATTGGTGGTAGATGGTTAGTAAAACACCAAATGTATTCTCCTAGGACCATTCATCAGGCTCCCAGTCCCTCTCTCCATCTCCTTGTAGCCTGCTTTATTGCTAAGCAGCTGCTGGCTGTTAGGGCTCAAGTTATCCTGGAGGGGACGTCCAAGGGACTATTAGAGTGTAGGATTTGTGCAGCCTCAGATCAGAGACAAGGAATCTTGGGAGCAAGCAGGGGAAGGAAGAACCATCATCCATTTGCAGTGATATGATCCCACCTAATGATTTCTACCTCACTAATCTCAGACACACACCCCCAGGGTTCAGGAGGGAGCGTTCAGCCTGCAACATTGTGATTTCAAGGGTCAGAAGGCACTGGGAAGAAAAGGTGGCTGGGAAGGCCCGCACATCTCAGGACTGGCACCTTGACCCTCCTAACCCAGGCCTCCATCCCTAAGGGTACCACTCCTCTAGCCTGCCTGAATCCTCTGCTAGGGGATGTTGGTGGGCTGACAAGCATCCCTTCCCTCTTCTATCCTGATTCCCTTCATGTAAACTGATTGCTTCTCTGTCAGCCTCACCTACACTCTTTAGGGGAGAGTACTGAATAACCTGCTGTCACCTGTCTTTCCTAGCCACCATTAACACCAGTGAAAGCAAAGGAACCCAGGAACTGTTGCTGGGGTGGGACTGAACCTCCTGAAGCCTTCCTCTAGCTGCTGGTGGGAAGGCCCAGAAGGCAGTGGGCAGACCCCAAGAATAAAGCCACAGTGGCAGGAGACAGCAGACGGAGAAAATTCCAGACCTTGGTGACATATTTGGTCTTCTCAATTATATTAGCCAATAGCTAATCCTTCCCCTTATTTTTTAAGTCAGCTGGGGTTGGGCTTTTTTGTCATCTGCTCATCTTTTGAGGCCCACTTATTCCTACTCCTTCCTTGAACTTGCACTGTCTTATACAAGAGTCTTTTGTGAATGTCTTCTCCGACGTGCAATTGAAGTAAACAGACACAGATTCCATAATAATTCATCTACTCACTAGCTGCGCAATCTGAGGCAAGGTGCATACAAAGTGAGGCTCAGTTTCCTCATTTGTGAAATAGAATAAAAGTCTTTTCCCTTCCAAAAGAAATGCACAAGACAGTGTAACAGCACCTGCTTTGTGGTAACAGAGAACATTACTTAGGGAAAGGGACTCCAAGTATGCCAACAATTCAAAGCCCTTCCCATTGTGGATGTTAAGTCAATATTGTTATGCAAGTTGAGTGAATGAATGTGTTCCTCCCCCAGCTCCCGGTAAGAACCTGGGAATATTAGCTGAGCCAAGTTGACCCAGCAACCAAAGCATCTGTCCACAACCCCTGGGCTCCCCACCAGGTTCCCAGCCTTGCAGTGGCAGGAATTCATCAAATACCAGGAATCCCCACCCCTTCCCCAGCATCCACTCTAAAGACAATTCAAGCTCCAGGCAGCCTATGTAGTTCGTATATAAACAGTAGCCAGTGACAAATACTCTGAGCTGAAGAGGTAGTGAACAGTGATAATAGAATATTTTAGTAGCTGAGAAAATAATAGAATATATTATTAAACAGAATGGGAAGAGAGATCATGCTCTTCTTGATTCAGTTTCAAACGGGAAGAAAAGGTAAGCAGAGCCCTGTGTAGCTATAAAAGAGCAGGCCAGCCTCAGGAATGGAGAAGGCCCACCCAATTACCTGCTTTATCTCCTCCAAAGAGCAGAAGGTTCAACCAGGTCTCCTTGCATGCCTCAATCACCTGCACGACTGTTACCTGCCCTTTTCTGTTTTTCCTCTTTAGGACTCAGGGCAGGGCCAGAACATCCATCTACTTCCCTCCAGGTTTGCAGCATCGAGTGTGAGGTTGGTGGAGGAAGAGGTTAAAATAAATGCTTAAGTTAAAATTACAGTCGCACCTACATTTCTGTTATCTGTATGCCATATCACTGCAGAAACACAGAAGATTGGCTGTTTGATATTTTATCATTTTTAGCTCTAATGATGCTAATTTTCTTTAAGTCAGTCTCATAAGCTGCCTGAAATTCTTCTGGAAGCAGGTGGCTAATCACAAGAGAGACAGACAGGCAGGCAGGCAGATCCTGAGTTTGTGTATCCCTATCCAATAAAACCACTTGAGGAGATTATTCTAGTATTTAACAGAACCTCATTTCTTCATAATTATCCACCAACCAACATTAGTCTTCCTTATTACTCATTCTTATCATTCTGAGCAGAACCTGCAATACCAATCTGAGCCTACCCTGAAAGTGCCTGTTTGAGAACTAACATGTAATTAACATACATTATTGAGTATCTACTCGGAGCCCAGCACTGAACTGGATGAGACACTGTCCCTGGTCTCAGGCCGATCACCACCATTCTAATAATTATCAGCAGGGTCATGTTAAGATTTCTATTAAATGCTAGAGCAACAGAACAGTTACTCTCTCCATGATAATTCCCAATTCCCTCATTCCTGTGTCTTGCCTGGATATTTCTCTTGCCCCCAAGAAAGCCAACGTAGGTGCCTCTGGAAATTGGGAGGCTGCAGACAACATCTGGTGCACTGGGGAATGTGTTTGTCTCAGCCTAGCTCAAAATAGCATCTGACAAGCCTGAATCACAGAAGTTCTGAGAAACTCACAAGAAATAACCTAAGAAATCTATAGCTGCCTCCTCTAATTTCGCTTCCTGTCTGGCTGCGTATCGACTTCTGCAGCCTGTGTTGACAACATGCAACCCTGTTTCTGTCTGTCTGCCTGCTCCCATGCAGCAGCACCTAAAAAGAAAAAAAAAGGATCACAGCTATAACTCATACCAATGCCGAAGACCCGGTTCTGGAGCCAAGCAACAGCCTGGGAGCAAAATTTCCAAGAAATATAGGTGACTTATTAGGAGGAAAAGCCTGAGTCCCATTCCCTTCCTTTTGTTCAGCCCCCTCCTCTTCCCTCGGGGCCACATAGTTCATCTGGCTGCTTCAAACCTCTGCTCCACATTTAAGCTCCCAAATAGCACTTTTGCCCCCAACAAGAATGTTTAATGTAAGGAAAATGGGGTACAGCCCCCCCCCCAAGCTCACATACCTTTATTTTTTGGTTAAGGTGAGCTGAAACACTTACCTGCCAAGCTCGAGTTAATTTCACTGCAGGAAAGGAGGTGCAGAGTGTGTCTCCCCAGGAAATCACAACCTGGGGGAGAAACAGCGCAGAGAGGGGACCACCACCTTTCCTAAACCCTGCAGTCCTGTGTCTCTCCCGGAGCAATTGATAATCTCACTAACACCTACAACAGTGTGCAGGAAGCTGCCTTCCCAACACCGCCCTCAGTGCTCGTGATTTTGCAACTCTCTCTCCCTTCAAATCTTAGCGCAGCACTGGCAATTAGAAACCTGCACACATCTGGGACCTGGGACAGGGTGTTTTGTGCATACACTGGGAGCTTAAGAGGACTCTCTTGGCAGCCTCATTTTCTCCCAGGGGATTTATTTGAATCTGCAGATTGTGTCATGCCAAACCTATCTCCTTTCTCAGTGTGAATCACCTACTCAGGAAGTCACATGGACCCCAGATTCCCAGAACGAGAGATCTGTGCTGGGAAAGACCGGGGATATCTACTCTCTCATTAGCCACAACCTTTAAATAACTACTTTGATCAGAAGACATGATGAGAGAGGACACTTTGACGCTGAGCTGCTCTTGCAGTAAACAGAAAAGGAAGGGCAGTAGCCAGTGTCCTTCCTACAGCAAACGGTTACCTGGGGCCCTTCTTCCTATTGGATTGTTCAGAGTTTCAAGGCAGCTGGAAATATTTGAAATAGTCTTTACTAACACAAGGGTCTTAAAACCCCCTTGTTTCAGACCTGTGACATAGCAGTCCCAAATCTTTCACCCAGTCCTGGGGTTCGTTGGACTACCCAAGGGTATGTTGGATTAAACCTATCATGTCTTTGCTCCTTCTTTAGACAAAAAGCAGAGATTAGGGGGTAGAATGTGATTCAGAAAGCCGTCATCTTGTGATACTAACAAATACCAACTCAGTGATTACCCACAGCCTCTCACAGTGAGGGGGCATCACTTTGTAATTACTTCTTGTTAATAGTGTTAACAATACTAATAATAGAAGCAGATGACCCTTATTATGATGGAGTATTGTTTGGAGTATTTTTCCATGCATTATCTCATTCAATAGCTCAACAATAATATGAGATATGTGTGATTGGTCTTTCCCCATTTTAGAAATAAGCACATATAGTGTTAGAGACACAGGTAAGCTGCCGAAGGTCACGTGGCTAACACTTATTGCAGGATGCAAATCTACAACCACATAATTTCACAGCAAGCAGCTTCAACTGCTCTGCTCTACCACCCTGACTAGTCACTCAGAGTAAGCCCTAAATTGTTATGTCTTTCATATCTGAAATCTATGATCACTTATTTGTGACTCAACTTCAGTTTACTCCTCTGTTATAAAAAAGGGTTTATTAACGAACGTCACCATATGCCCTAAGATTTCAGAGGCAACGATGAAGGTTCTTCAAAGAACACACTGCTTGGAAGCACCTGGGCAGCACCTACTTGTTTATAATTTGTGGAAATATACATTTTGGAAAAATGATCCTATATTCAATAAAAAGATCTATCAATCTACTTACTAAATCCCCGTTCTCACTACTGAATGCTCCTAAATGTGCTTTTTAAAAATTCTAAGTCATCACTTATTCTGACTTTTCTTGCTATCAAATGAAAAGGTTATTGCTTATAAAACTTTTTATCATAGTCGTTAGGTTATTAATACTCATAATATCCTCAGGGCAGATAAAAAGCACCATTTCCCTCATCTTGTCAATATTCAGAACGTGTGTGGATCCCAAGCAGGTCAATGGCGCACAGATCACGATGTACAATGCACAGCAAACCACGCCGTTCAGAATGGTTCATCATTCTCCCAGTGATTCATCACTCTCCATGTGCAGTGAGACTTTAACATCCTTTTAAAAGATGCAATAGCTCCCTTTTTGGAATCCAGCAAACCTGGGATCAAATCCAGGCCCTGCAACGTATTTGATTTAGTCAGAGCATTAAAAATTATCAAAGCTAATTACTTACAAACTAATAAATATGGCCCTCTATTGGGTATTTCCTTTTGAACTGTGCTTATTAATTCAGCTGGTTAGATCTAGGAGTTAAGGATGAGTTATGGACTGAATCCTCATATGGATCAGTAAGCTTTATATAAGTTAGGAAATGGTCCATTGCCAGGGACTGGCTATTACTGCAGGCAAAGGAAAACAGTATTTTCCTTTGCTTTGGTTTGACTGTTTGTGTCCCCTCCAATATTTAGGTTGAAACTGAATCCCTATTGTGATAGTTTAAAGAGGTGGAGCCTTGGAGGACATGATTAAATTTTTAGGAATGGATTAGTGCCGTAAAGAAGGGCTGGAGGGTACTAACGTGAGCTGGGTTGGCCCTTTCACCTTCCACCCCATGCGGGATGTGAGGATGCAGAAAGAAGGCACCACTTCAGAAGCAAAGAATTGGAGCCTCACCAGATACTGAACCTGGGCGTACTTTGATCTTGGACTTCCTAGCATCTAAAACTGTGAGAAACAAATTTCTGTTGTTTATAAATTGCTAAGTCTCAGGTATTTTATTACAGCACCACAAAGAAAGGAAGACGGTGTTTATCATAAAAATCTGGGACAGAGGCAGAGAAGACTGGGAAATAGTGTGGATGAGTCATGATAATCCATCGCTAGTAATCAGAGAGTTACCCAACTTATTAATATGTGCCCCACCTGGCAGTCATTCAATGATTTTCATAAATACAGCAGAGGGAATATCTCTGCTTTTAAGACAGAGACCAACATTGACACACTGAATCCACAACTTAGGGAACTATGAGGTTTAACTAAATAATGCCTATAATGGGTTATGCACAGCTCCAGTAAATAAGGCTCAATAAATACCTAAAGACTCCGCACCAGCTCAGGAGGATTTAAACCCCTCTGGGATCCTTAGGTCCATACACTTTGGTAGTGCCTTTTCAGATGTCTGTAATCCCATGAAACAAACTAAACACTTGGAGGTTAATAAGCTGACAGTTAGGTAAAGTTTCTATGAAACAGTCCCACAAAGCTCAAGAAGAGAAAACTGTTGCTATGGGGGCATTTAAGTCCTTAACAAGACACCAGTAAAAATACCATCAGATAAAGGGAAACAGCTCAAACTTTGTTTAGAGCGGCACTTCTCAACCTGTGGGTCGCGACCCACAGGAACTGTATTAAAGGCTCGCAGCATTGGGAAGGTTGAGAACCACTGGTTCTGAAGTCGCTGAAATTTTCAAACTAATCTTTCTGATTTTTTTCCTATTGTATTAGGAATGGAATGCAGGGAAAGAGTAAATCCTTCTTGGTTCCCAGGACAACTCATAATAGGAGAACTCTGGTGGCGAAGGGGGTTTGTTGTTTATTTGTTTGTTGTTTTTTCTATTTCGGAGAGAAATTTCTCTTAAAGGGGAAGAATGCATTTTTCTGCCGTGGCTTCATACCCTTCAATATTCATGGCAGACTAAAGCAAAGTGCTTTGTAGTTATTTCTCTGGAAATACTCTAAATTGAGAGAAAAGGAAAACTACAAAACACAAACAGCCAAGTATTTATTTTCTGTTCCATGCACCTTAAAACTACATAACAATGAATTCAGTATAGATGAACATTCCCAGAAAATTCCTTCCTAGTTATAGCTAATTCTAGTTTCCCTATGAAGCTATTAATATCATAAGGGAAGGGTCTCTCTTCTGCTTTGCATTGTTGCAAAGGATTATTCTACCATTTCACAGATAGGGCAACTCAGGGGTTAAAGGTAGCAGAGACACTACCTGTTGAAGACATGACAGTGTTGCCGGTATTCCAAGGATCCAGTCAAGCCAAGGGATGGCTAGAATGGATAGCAAATACAAATTATTATCAAAAACAGTCAACGTATAAGCAGTTATTAAGGCCTCGCTAAGCATGGGTTCACTAGGCAGCAGTTAGAAGTTGAGTGTGGTAGGGTAGGGCAGAGTTGTTAGAGCCTTTGGTCAAAATAAGTAAAAACTTAAGACAGGTTCAAGGCCATTAGAATACAATGAAATGGAAAATTGTCACCCACTGAGCCTGAGAGCTTTAAGTAGAGTCCAATACCCTACACAGCTCCCAGGAGCCTTAATCTGAGTTCCTAATGTCAGCCCATATATAATTGACCATTACATGCTCCATCATTTATCATACATTTATCAAATGCTTTGATGTTTCAAAACAAGTACACAGACTTCTGCTCCAGGAAAGATTTAGTAGACACACTTGTTCCTACTCTTTCTGTTACGTACAACTCTGAATGGTAGACAGAAGGAAGAGTGAAACCTTGAGACCTAAAGAATGACACAGCAGTGAATTCTCTGAGTTTTCTTTCTGTATCATACATCTCCGGATAGGTGCTGATGAAATCATACTGTAGAAACACCAATGGGTGCAAATGAAAAAAAGTCTCACCAAAAGCCTATTTTCTAGGCAAAGAACAACCAGGAAAGTTCTGGGAAGACAGAAAATTTATACAAAGTAATTGCTCTACTCCAGCCAAACATCACAGGCAAAGTGTAGTCCCATTTCTACTCAACCAAGCAAAGGCCAAGTGGAAAACCTTTACTTCCACTCTTGCCAGGCTGTACAGAAGCACCCAGCTTGCCCATCTGAGCAGTGTCAGAGAAGGCCAAGCAAGGAGCCAGGACTTTCGTCTTTGCCATGCAGAAACAAAACCCCACCCCATGCTATCAACTGAGACCATATGGCAGTCTGGATTTCACTCCCACCAGCAATAAGAAAGCACCACTCTCCCATCCCCTTGGAGGTGTGTCAGAGAAGGCTTACTGGACAGCCACAGCTTTTACTAGCACCCAGTGTTAATGAGGCATTTCCCCACCATCATCGTAGTTGGTGATGGAAATAACAAGTTGCTCCTGTCACTCCCAGACTGGGAGGTATCCACAGAGGCCTCATAGGAAGCCATGTCTCCTAACCCTGCCCAGCAAGAACAAGCTTCACACTCAGGTGTCAGTGCTGGCCAGGGAAGGAAGCTAGCTAGATCTCTGCCTGGATCAGGCAGCAAGCTGGTGGCTCCCTCACCTTTCCCTTGCAGGTCAGACACAGCCAAGTAAAATAGAAAGTTTAAGTAAAATCCAGAGTATCAACATAATAACCAAAATGTCCAGATTCCAGTAGGAAAAAAAATCACTAGTTGTAGCAAAAACCAAGATGACCTCATAGTGAATGAAAAGAGATGATCAATGGACGCCAACAGTGAAATGACACAAATATGAACAAAGATTTTTAAACAGCCATAGTAAAAGCACTTCAAGGAGCAATTACGTTCTCACTTGAAACAAATGAAAAGAACCTCATCAAAGGAAGTCTCTGCAAATTAAAAAAAGAAGATACAAGTAAGAACAAAATGGATGTTTTAGAACTAAAAACCACAATAATTGAAAAACACCAATAACCAAACTAGAAAACTCAATGGATGGCAGCAACAGCAGAACAGAAGACATAGAGGAGGGGAAAAATTAGTCAACTGGAAGACAGACATTACCTGTTCTGAACAGTAAAGAGAAAAGAACAGAAAAAAAGTGCACAGAGCCACAGGGACTTGCAGGTGGTAACAGAAGTTGTAGCATTCCTGTCAATGAAGTCCAAGAAGGAGAGGGAAAAGACATAGCTGGAAATGCACTCAGTATTTCAAAAAGTAAGGACTTGAAACTCCCCAACTTTGCTAAGAGACATCAAACTAACAGACTGAAAAAGATGCATGAAATGCAAGCAGTTTAAATACAATTTAAAAATCCACATCGTGATACATGCTATGGACTGAACTGTGTACTCCAAACATTCATATGTTAAAGCCATAACCCTCAAGGGAACTGTACTTAGAAATAGGAGTTTTAGGAGGTAATTAAGGCTACCTGAGATCATGTAGGTGGGCTCTTAATTTGATAGGATTAGTGGTCTTGTTAGAAGAGGAAGAGACATATATTCACCGCCTCTCTCTATTTCCCATTCTCCTTCCAATCTCCCATGTGAGAAGGTAGCCATCTGCAAACCAGGAATCCAAACATGCAGCAATCTCAGAATTCTAACCCACAAACTGAGAAAATAAATGTTTGTTGTTTAAGCTACCTATCTACAGTAGTTTGTAATGGCAATATGAGCCAACTAAGACAACCCATTACAGTCAAACCTCCAAAATTAGAGGAGAAGAAAAGAATACTGAAAACAGCCAGAGAAAAAATAATTTCCTGCCTATAATGGAAAAATAGTTTGAATTACAGTAGATTTCTCACCAAGAACCATCGAGTCCAGAGAAAGTGGCACTACATTTTTCAAATACTAAAAGAAAACAACCTATTGAGCTACAGGTACCACCCTAGAATCTTTATCTAATGGAAACATCCTTCAGGAATTAGGAGAAGTCAAGACATTTTCAGATGAAAGACAACTGAAAGAATTTGTTGCCTGCTCATCCATCTTTAAATAATGGTTAATGGAAATTCTCTCAACAAAGGAAATGATTTATTTAAACAAAGGAATTTTAAAGCATCAGGAAGGAAGAAACAACACACTAAGTAAAAATTTGGGTAAATAAAGTAGACTTTTCTTCCCTTGAGTGTTCTAAAATACATCTGATGATTGAAATAAAAATAATGACATTGGTATGGTTGCAAAGGTATACAGACAAAATATCTAAGGTATGTTATGAACAGAGGAGGGTGAAGGGACATAAAGGGAGGTTTATGTGAAGGTTTACACTTTACACAGATTGTTAAAATCATACCAGTAGACTAGGTGAGTGTGTGTCTGCATGTATGCGTATGCGTAACACCTACAGCAACCACTACAAAATACTATTCAAAGAAATACATTCAAAAACACTTATAATTAAAATACTAAATATAAAAAAAACATTCAAGTAACCAACAGGAAAGCAAGAAAAAGAAAGAAGAGAAATAAAGAAAAGAACAGAAAAGAAGAAAAACAATAAAATAACATGTAAATAATGGCATTAAATATAAAAGGCCTAAATATGTGAAATAAAAAATAGACAATGACAGGATAGATTAAAATTCTCACTAGAGAATTCTATATCCCAACTATATCCTATTTACAAAGAACTCAATTCTGAGATAATGAAATAGACAGGATAAAATATTTATTATGCAGACATTGAAAAACATCAGAAATGCTTTAGATATCAAATAACTTAGATATCAGAACAAAAATGATTACCAGATACAGAAGGGATTAATATATAATGATGAAAGGGTCACTGTGACTATACTAAACAAGGCTGCAAAATAGGTAAAGTAAAAACTTTTAAAAACTAGAAAGAAAGATGAATTTAATTAACAGTTTACAACTAGGATAACTAGACAGAAAATCAGAAAAGGAGATGGAAGAATTCAACATTACCAATCAGCAGTCTCTAATTGGCAAGTATCAAATACTATACCCAACAACAAAAGAATACCCATTTTCTTAAGTATCTGCAGAACATGTGTCATGATAGCACACATCCTGGGCTAAGGCAAACCTCAACAGAATCCAAAGAATTGAAATCATATAGAGTGCGTTTGCCAACCAAAATTGAAACAAAAACTAGAAAGAAGTAACAGGAAAAATAAAACAGGAAATTCTTTAAACACTTGTAAGCTAAACAAGACATTTCTAAATAATATATGGGTCAAAAAGGAAGCCTCAAGAAAATAAAATAATATGTTAAGTTAAATGAAAATTAGAATACAACACATCAAAATTTATGGGGCACAGCTAAAGCAGTGTGGAGAGGAGCGCAGAGCACTTAGCCGCAAGATTGGAAAGGGGGGAAAGTCTCAAATCAATCCTCTAAGCTCACATCTCCAGGAACCTGAGGAAAAAAGGCAAATTAAATCCAAAGCAAACAGAAGAATAAAAACAAAAGCAACAATTTTAAAAAACACACAAAAATGATGTAGAAAATCAATAAAACAGATAATTGCTTAAAAAGATCAATAATATTGAAAACCCCTTGCTAGACTGACAAAGGATGAGAGAAAACACAAATTATTAATATCAAGACTTAAAAAAGGGATATCACCATAGCCCCAGAAGATGTTTAAAAGGATAATAAAATAATACTATAAACAATATCACATACATGCATTTGACAACTCAAGTGAAATAGATCAATTCTTCAAAAAAAAAAAAATCAGTATCTACCACAAATCATCCACTATAAAATAGATCATTTGAATAGCCACGTAAATATTAAGGAAATTAAATCCTAAAATACCCCCCCAAATAAAATCTCCAAGTCCAGATGGTTCCACTAGAGAATTCTACCAAACATTTAAAGAAGAAGTAACACTAATTCTATAGAATAACTTCCAAAAGCTAGAGGAAAAGGAAACTTTTTATTTTATGAAACTAGTATTATACTGATACCAAAATGAGACAAAGACACTACAAATAAAAACTACAGATCAATATCCTTCACAAATATAGATACAAAAAACTTGACAAAATATTGGCAAATAGAATTTAGCAATGCTAAATAAATTTAGCAATTTAAATTTGTTCAATTTACTAAATGTAGAGTATAAATGTCTTAACACAATAAGAAAATGCAGTGAAGGCTACGTTAACCAGTTTGATGAAAATATTTCAAATAGTATATAAAACCAGTACATTGTACCCCATAATTGCATTAAGGTACCACATCACACAGCTATGATCTAATAAAAAAAGAAAAAGGAATTTAGCAATGTATACAAAGAATTATAAACCAGGACCAACTGAGATATATTCCAAGGATGCAAATTGGTTCAATGTTCAAAAATCTACCAATGTAGTTCACTATGTTCCCACACAAAAGAAGAAACATCACATGGTCATATTATTTGATGAAGAAAAACACCCGAAATTTTGAATAACCACTCCTGATTTAAAAAAGAAAAAAACCTCTCAGAAAAAAAATAAAACTCTATACTTCCTCATCTTGCTAAAGAGTACCTACAGAAGACCGATATGTAACAATGCTGCCTTACTGAATGCTTTCTCCCGAAGATGAAGACCAAAGCCAGGATGTCTTCTCTCACCATTCTTACTCAATACAGTGCTGGAGGTTCTAACCAGTGAAATAAGAAAAGACAAAGAAAAATGCACATAGATTTGAAAGCAACAAATAGAAGTGTTCTTACTTGCACGTGACATAGTTTCAATGTAGAAAAGCTAGAGGAATCTGCACACACACAGACACACACTCCCCTAGAACTACTCTGTGAGTTCAGTTAGGTCATAAAACACAAGAAAAACACACAACGACCAACTGTATTCCTCGGTTTTAACAATGAACATGTGTACACTAAAATCAAAACTATAATGCCTGTTACCATTGCTCAAAAAAATTAACTACTTACTTAGATATAAATAAAAATATAAATATAGGTCAGGTGTAGTGGCTCATGCACAAATTCCCAGCTCTTTGGTTGCATAAAGCAGGAGGAAGACTTGAGGCCAGGAATTCAAGACCAGCCCACGCAACATAGCAAGATCCTATCTGTATAAAAATTAGACACACAAGAGTATATGTGAAATTTACTAAAGGTAGAATATAAATGTCTTAACACAATAACTAAGAAAATGCCATGAAGGCTATGTTAACTAGTTTGATGAAAATATTTCA
>CAUYON010117536.1:0-13028 GCA_963573935.1 Arctocebus calabarensis
TATTTAACATAGCCTTCATGGCCTTTTAATCAGTATATGAAGACATTTATATTCTACATTTAGTAACTTTCACTTGTACCCTTGTAAAATGCACTGTGTGATCCCACCAATCTTGGCTTACACTTTTTAGTAAGTATTTTGTCAACCAAGAGAGATTTCTGTAATTAGGAAATTACTGAGGGTATATGGTAATCACACGATCAAAAGAGTAAGAAAAATCTCTTTTATGTTTTGGTATAATTATAAATCACCTATCAACAATTTTCCACAGCATAAAGGAATTTATTCTGTTACATAAAAACAACATATTTTCCCCAAATCAGTGTCCTTTATCATTTCCTAGATAATGTTATTTGGAGCAAGAAGGGTCTTCCATCTTCTAAAGCAGAAAAAAGTAAGTTCAGGAGAAAACTTTAGCCCTCTGAAATTTATAACATAACTTTCCTTGCCCAGCCTGTTTCTCTTTTAAAAAGTATTTCCAACCGCAGTATAGTCTATGAAACCAAGAACAAACTTTTTTAAAAATTGATAAAATCCAATGAAATAACATTTCTTCTCCCTCCCTCTAATTTTCCTTCTTCTTCCTCCTTTCCTTGTATTCATTCTTCCTTTCTCACATTCTGTTCCCTTCTTACTCCATGATTTTCTTTCATTTTCTTTTTTTCATCAAAAAGAAACTTCAGTGTATTAAAAAAGAACATATGCAGCAAGGTAAATAGTATACCACATGAACTCGAACTCCAAAGAAATAAGGAGGCAAATCTACAAAACAGGCAAGGTCAGTATAATAGTTAACATGTCAGAGATTCTTGGAAACTCATGCAGCAAAAAACAATTTTTTAAACATTAAAAACCATACAAATTTCATTATGAGATAAGATGTATGCTATCAGTTTCATAGGGAAGACAGGTTTTGTTTGACACTAAATTCTAAGGGAATTTTACAAAGTGAAACTGCAATGAAAAATACGTGCACTGAGAAAAATTCATAGCAAATGTGGATTGCGTTGTCATATGCTTCCTCCTCAAAGCTAACCAAATACTTTTAATAGAAGTTAAGCAACTAATGCTATAGTAGCTAATGTTGCCCAATGTGTCCGAGATGTTGTCTATGGAGAGAACCTGCCTTTGTGGCAATCTAGAAGAATCATTTGTCTGATCCATGTTTTTGGTAGGAAGGAGATGATAGCAGGCTGCTCCCTTTATAAAACCATCCACCACAAGTCTGTAAAACAAGAGAGCAGCCACTGGAGCCATCCATCAATTTCTCTCTTTCTCTTAATACTGTACTTGCACAAAGGAAGAAAATGATTATGTTAAGATAATTTTTGTTAGCATTTCTTTACTTCTGCATAAGTATCACCAACTTTTAAGGGCTAAAGTGAGAAAGCTGAGATTTATTTAAACTCACTTGTTTGATAAGTACTATCATAGGGTAGGTGTATTGCTATAAATGTGGGAAATGAATAAACAATGGTCATTGAAATGCGTGCTGGTTTGTTTAGGACTGTGTTCCCCTACCCTCCTGCTTGCCTTTACTCTCCTAATGGGGCGCTTTGCTATCTAATCCCTTCCAGCCACCATTCCCCTGCCTTCTGTCCTGCCAAATCAAGCTTCTTCTTTCCTTCCAACCTGAAAAGAAAGGTCCATCCTGCTCCAAAAGCCTTTTTAGACTAATCCCACCTGACTCTATTCATTACTTAAACCTTTTGGGGTGTGAAATGAGCTACAGTGCCTTGCTGCCTATTTGCAGCGTGCATTATTATTCTTTTTAGCTTTAGTGTGTCCAAAGGCTTAAAACATCCCTACCTAAGCTACTGCTCCAGGGAAGAATTCTTATCACAGCAAATACAGTCTGAGGAGAGAGACAAAAGAGAAGAAGCCTAAGGAGGGAAAGAGAAGAGAAGATTTAATACCATGCCAGTGGCCTTGGGATATCCTTTTTTCTCTCCCCAGAATTCAGCTATGTGTATATATTTGCACTCTATCTATGAACTCGGAAATGATAATGGCTGCATCTATATGCTTCTTTTCTCACATGGAATAAAGTTTTCCTGAAGTCCCTTTGAGGGTGAATAACCCATAAAAATGGTAATAAAGGTTTAGAAATAGGTTCCCACGGGGCATCAGTATGTCAGCAAGGTAATGCTGTATGGTGCTTCCATGAGATAGTGAACGTCCACTGATTTCAAACCGCCAGGTGTGTGATGAATTATCTAAATCTGCAGATCTGGAGCACTTTTAAGATTTAGAAAACTCACACACTAGTTGTAATCTTCTCAGAAAGCCTGTCCAAAATTTAGCAACTAATTTCCTGGTAAGAAAGGAAAGTGATGCAGGAAGAGCCTCCGTTGCAGGGATTTACTTGCAGAATGCAAGATAATATATTCTCTCTTCATTCATTTTTTCAGTAGTTCTGAGATTTTTGTCTTTCAAAAAATAAATGACTAACAAAGGCTTGCTAATCTTTTATTTTTCTAAGACCATTTTAATGTATTACTTACTATATTGCCCATTATTCTTCAAAATAAGGAATAGTTTGGTGTAAAATTCTGCTGGTGCATTGTATTATGTTGACCATGAATGCAAATTAAAATAAGTCGTGTTTATTTGGTAAAAGAATGAGTGTGACTTGCAGGTAGTCCATCCAAAACCTCAGATTCTAACCTGTAGTACTGACACCTGGAAAAGTGTTTGTATGTTCATAGTTGGTATGAAAGTTTATTTATGTGAGAAATTCATAAATTACTTTTGAAATAAAGTTTTGTTTTATTCAGCTATTCTAAACAACTGAACAAACCACTGTTTCAAAATATATCTGCTTTCTTATATTGAATTTGAGGCTTTAACTGTAAAAAAGACGATCTCAAACTTCGGTCTTAAATCCATGTGTGCATGTGTCACT
This sequence comes from Arctocebus calabarensis, assembly GCA_963573935.1. NCBI lineage: Eukaryota > Metazoa > Chordata > Mammalia > Primates > Lorisidae > Arctocebus > Arctocebus calabarensis. Next base: position 2,906 of record CAUYON010117536.1, read on the forward strand.
GGTTTTCTGAACTGAATAGTGAAAATACCACCATGCAGAAACACTAGAGAATCCCCACTAACTTCATACCTGATATTTTCAAAGATTCATGTCTAGTCTTCCTTTCCAGAATAGGCATGTGTCAAAAAAAATTTGCCACCAATCCCACTGTGGTTCATGCTAGTAGTAAATGTGTATTAAATAGGCTAGATAAAAGAAAATTGTAAATAATTTTCCAATATTTTTTCAGTTAAATTTTTGTTGAGGTTTTGAATTTTCTGAGACATTAATACATTCCTTCAGTCTCAGTTTTAAAAGAGATATCCCAAGGATAGGGAAGAAGTATCACTATAGATAATTGAAGAGTCTAAAATCTATATTTCTGAAATATATTTTTAATAACATACCCTTCAAAATGTTCTTCCATTTACTCATGAATGCTTCAAATCAGATTATCAGATAACTAGAAGTCAAAGAGCAGAACCTTGTACAGGCAGAAGAAAAAAAATGCCCTATTTGGCTATGACCATGGTATGACCCAGTCCCTTAACTACAGCAGGCCGCAGAATTTGGGGAGCTTGTTAAAGTCGGGTGCCTGGATACCCTCCTTCCAGAGTTTCTCATTAAGCTGGCCAGAGACAAGGCTGGGGAGTTTATGGTTCTAATGCCTTCCCTTTCTCCCAAGGCTCATGCTGGTTGTCTAGAGAACAGAACTTTGGGATTATGTCAAGGAGAGTCAGGGACAGAGAAGACCATCCAGAAGGAGGTTTAACACATGCAGCATTCAGCAGAATGATGAGACTGGGAATGTTGACAGATACAAGAAAAGGGCAATCAAGAGGGAGATTGGAGAGCAATTGTGACTCACCAAATGTACCCTTGCAACCAAGATGGTCACTAATCAATTCCAATGATGTTTGGGGGCCTACACTCAGGGTAAACATAACTGAGAGTCTTCAGTTGGAGAAGTATACCTTGGTGTTTTTGAAAGCCAACACTGATATGAGGAATTTTACCAGAAACTGAACCAATGCTAAAAATTCAACATCCTGTAAGATCTATTTTCATCCATGTTCTGCCCTTTCTACAAGTGTGAATCCTTAAATATAAACTGCTTTGGTGACGTCTTCAGGCCTGTTTTGTTCTCTAATCTGTGGTAAATACATTTTATATGAATATTTGAGATGATTCTTTTGCCCACATGAAGGAAGCTGCTTACTCTCTAACAATAATAAGGGTCATCTTTCTTTTGGTGAATTTGTTTCAGCCTTTATTAAAGAAGTGGTAATAGTTTTGTGTGCTTGAGTCAATTATATCTGTTTACAAAAAAATGCAAGATGCTAAATTCAGGAACATTAGATAGAGCTTCTATTGCCCCTGCTCTCTGTTGAGCAGATGACAGGTACCAGACAGACACTTTCAGATATTCAAGACATTGAACGAGAGAAGAATCACTGCTATCTAGTTCTTTTAATCTAATCGATCACTAATGGCTTTGGGTGTTCTTGAAAATCCCCGTAGGAAAGGGTCAGGTTAGCTAGAGTCTGGGGAAGACGTGAGGCCTTCTGTTGAAGAGGCAATGGGCTGGTCCATCACACTCTGCCAAAAGTTCAAACCAGTACAACCTCTATGAAGAGAAGGATGAGAATTCTCAAAGAACTAAAAGGGAACCTTTCATTTGATCTCTCAATCCCATTACCGACCCAGAAGAAAAAAAAATCATTTTACCACAAGGATGTTCCCACTCGAGTGTTTATTGGACCTCAATTCAGAATTGCCAAGATGTGCACGATGTGGGAGGGTTCAGGACGCCCCTTGGGGGAAGAGCTCAACTACAACTGGAACTTTACCTTAGAAATGAAAACAATGCAACCTAAACATATGAGAGTTGTAAACCCTCATATCAATCTGAAATTAAAAAAGAAAAAAGTTCAGACCCACATCACCTTCTAGCTGACCAGGAGAATGTAGCAGGAATCAGGTCTTTCCAGACTAAAGGCGTGCTTTTATATGAAGATTAAAATCTTTAATAAATAAAAGGCAGTAAACAATATGAAGAATTGAAAGCTAAACGTCCCTAGCTGAGTCTAAGAGCATGAGGTTAGTTAAGAGAAATCTTCAAGTACAACAACAAATATCTTTTATCATATGAAGGTGTCTCCTTCCCACCCTGTGATGGGTCACTTATTGACACAGGTCTAGGCTGCATCCTCTCTCTTTTAAAGCAATCGCATGGCTTCTGATTTTAAATTGGGGCTTGTTAGCATTTGAGTTGAAAGAAATATAAAGAGAAAAAAATGAGAAAAAAGCACTAAAGATCTTTTTCTATGTTGTGCTTAGGCACCAATTTTTGAAAGATGCATTATACTCAACAAGAGAAAGACTTAATAAATTACAATGCAGCAATTCTGTAAAGTGGTCCTTTGAACTGGACATTATGGAAACTATTAGATAGTATACAAAAGTCAAATTAAAAAAAAATAAGATAGCCAAGTGGTATATGCAATGATTTTAACTTTGTAAAATAATATGTAACTATGCAAACAAAGACTACAAGTATTATGCAAATGTTAAAATTACAAGTCATTAAGGGTAATCTAGTGATTAACGTCTCCTTCAGATAGGAACATATTTGAAGTTTTATATTAAAATGTCAACCCCTTTGTATGGAATCTTATCATTTCTTTCAATGTCCATAGCATTAAAGAAATAAATGTAGTTTATGGGGGTTTTGTCTGTGTTTTCACTTATATGTCTTTTTCTCCTAGGAGTGGAAACTCAGCGATGCCAATCTCCTCAACCCAAAGTGGGCCATTTGTTAAACTGAGCACAGCAGCTAATGGCAGCTTGACACTCACACCTAGGTGGGTCCTGAAATCTGTCCTTAGAATAGTTGTACATGGACCAGAAAGAAGATAGGTTTTTGAGGCTGGTCATATTTGAATGCTACTACAGACTGGCCATATATACTGGAAGTTATTGAATATATTATTCTTCAGGTAATCTCGAACAGCACCCCTTTGATCCTATCTGATAACATTGTTTAACCCTCATTATGGTCAAATGAGGTATTGTACATATAATTGTCTGGCACACTGATAGGAATTTGAAAAGTTTTAATTCTATGCCTTTTTTTATCCTTACTCTCAGATTCATAAATAATCAAATCACACAGATAGAAATTGTCGGACCTGGGATATGTTGGTTAGAGAACCACAAATGCAAATTTGCTATCATCAGAAGGGATGGGAAGGGATCATGATATATTTTTTCTTCCTTAAATAGAACAGTAGGATGTGAATATTAAGTGAAGAAGTCTAGACTTTTAGTTGCTCCTACATATGTTCTTCTGCTTTTCAAACATTTTTAAAGGTTATTTTTAAACCTTAAAAAATAAAGGTTTACTTCTGTGGCCTTTACTGAAGTATTAAAAAGCAGCATCCTTCTTGTAGTCAAAGGTCTGCTTAGATTATGTCTTTAACCCTGTTTGAGTAAGTGGTAATTTGTGCTGAAATTGGCTTCTGAATGTGATTGCTCCATGAAAGGATGGCTGTGGGTGGGGCGAAAGTAAACTCAAGAAGAAACCATGGTTACAAATGAGGATTTGAGATCCTCTTGCTGGTACTATATGTTAACAGACTTAATGGTAAAGAATGAGATTATGTGATTATTCAGCTAGTCATGGAAAGTTACCATTTCTGGGAACCCAACCAGTAAAACAAATTGGTAAAAGAATATTTTTAGGACCAATAAAAGGACTTTGGAGTTGAAAGTTCTACATCAATGTTTGCTGATGTTGTGAGTCTTATTGGAGATGAAGCAAAATACATGTAAGTGAGAAATCAGGCTTCTTAGATATTTTTTCCTCTAAGGCACATCTGAATTTATGTTACCATTATATAGCCTGAAGAAATTTGTACATTGAGAATTTCTTCTCTTCATGTATTATAAGCATTTAAGAATTAGTAAGAAAAAGCAAAGGAAAAAAATGTAAAAACCTTTCATGTTAATTATGTTCATGTTTTAGAGCAGACTTTGGTGATTCCATGCTTATCAGCAAAATGTTAGTGTTGTCTTACATTGATGTCACGGCTATATGTATGTTCATGTTATTTGAAAGAGACCCTATTTACAGACATACTTTAACACTTCATTTCACCAAGAAGCCAGCTAATTAAATATCCTTAATCTTTTCCTTGATCTGCCATGTTATACAGGGTTGGCATAAAATCAGATGTATATTCACATACATGTTTACTCATTGACACATTTGTTTAGTTAACTTGTGTCTGTGCTTATGTATTTATTGCAGAGATTATTACATAATTGCCTGTGAAAACCGATACTTTTAAAAATACCCTTGCACTAGTAGTTCTAATAAAAAATAAGTAAAGGAAAAGGATGTCAGGGAAAATAAATTTTCTCAACTATAAAAATCTACTTACCTATACTCTTATTTTGTACTATATTGTGAGTTATATTTAAGACTCAGACCACCATTTTCCACCACTAATAAAATGCACACAGTGTGATATCGGGATCTGCCCGGATATAACTTGAAATGTTATGTAATTCATTCAATTGCCAGTACCAGGCTCTGCTTTCTTCTAATTCTCTGAACCACTTCAGTAGCTGTCATATAAATTAATGGAAATTTGACTTAATATACAGCAATCAACTTTATGTTCTAAGCACAGTGCTGGATATGGGATATAAAGTCTTATTTACACATATTATTGAATGTCTACCATTTTACAGATGCTGTGGTAAGAATATCACAGAGGTTATTTCCGATACATGCAGAACCTCTTGTTTAGGTAGTGTTGTTTCATCATAAGGATGAGGAAAGGGAAGCCTAGTGGAGCTCAGTAACTCACATATGTCCACAAAGTTAGTTGGTAACATAAGATTCTAAGCCAATTCTCTTGGACTCCAAAGCCATGTTCCACTCAAACATGCATGCTTCTGAAAGTCCCCAAGGAAGCAGCCCACTTTAAATTGCCATCGGAAAAGTAGAAAGCAAGAAAAGAAATGGACTTTTTGACAAGAAAGAAAAAGTTCTTATACTTGGGCATAAATTGAGAGGAAAATTAGTTCTTAGATATAAACTCATCTATTTCTACCCCATTGAGCCAAGAGAAAGACACAGGATCACGACATTGTCCTTCTTCCTGTACAACCCAGCTCTGACTTCAAGACCAAAGGCCAGGACAGTAATTCTGTTTCTCTCCAATTTCTGTAAATATAACTGGATGAAGTATGGATTCACAGCTCATTCTGCCTAAATAATAAATGACTTACCTCTCTATCCTGACACACTGTAGGTACATCAACAGTTTTATTAACCAAAATACATGGAGAAGGAGGTGCTAATTTCGATTAAATTTTCTAGTTACCTATTAAGTTAACCAGAAACTTTTGTGTGTTTTACAAGAAGAAATTAATCAGTTTTAGACATGCCACAGAGTATGGGCATCACTTAATATTTCTAAGACCATTAAGCAACACCTTAGAAAGATAAACTATTTCAAATATGGGTTTTCTTTAAGGAATACTGTAGACGTAGGAAGAGTTGGGTGAAGCTTGACAGCATTCTAGCAAGTATCCTGGAAATGGCTTCTCTTTCAACAATGAGTGGATAAAAGAGAGAATTTAATCGAGACTTTTTCCTTGAGAAAAGTCCATATAGTTGTATCTGGATAGATATACATAAACATTGGTTGTTAATAAAATACATTTTCCTTATATGTATGTATTTCAGTTGAAATTATCCTCTATTCTAAAGAGGACTCCAGTCACTCAACATGGATGCATGTAATTTCTTGTAAATTTTATCATGTCTGTTCCATAAACAGAGTTGCTTTGATTAGACATACAGGTTTTGAATCTTATTTTGTTATAATTTTTCATTTCCCTAAAAGTTCAATCACCCAAATGACATGCACATTAGATGTAGAAAGGAATATACATATAAATCTTTAAATTGCATGTGTGTTTTTAATATCTGAATAACTACATAAGGAAATAATGTGGGCAAATACTTTAATTCTTTGTGTTATACTGATCTCTAGTGGTTGATAAATATAGCAAAACAAATTTTCTTTGTTTAATTTCTGTTTTAAAAGGTGGTATCTGTAGTTTTAAGCAGATAGTGAGTTAGTTCATAATTCATGACTACGTGTTCATATTTGTTCTTAATACATCTGCCTCCCTAGAAAGGGAGGATTATTCGTTTTTCTGAATAAAGCTCACAGCTTGTCACACTAAACACCTGTGTGCAAAATATTTGTAATGTTATCAATACTGAGGCATACTCTGTATTATAGAATTATGTAACCCAATATTTTTTCAAGCAAAATAGAAAAATATATGAATCATTTATCAAGTATCCATTGTATATAAGGTATATAATAATTACACAGGAAATGTCTTTTTTTTTCATCCTAACAAAGTTCTCCCCATTTTATGGAGGAGAAAACTGAGTTTGAGAGATACTGAGCAATTTATCCAAGATCTCATGAAGAGATAGTATTAGGGAGGAGGGTTGTGAATTCAACTCTAGGTAACTTTAAACTGGGGCTTTTTCTGATGTACCTTTCCTTTTTTGAATTTTATATATGATATTAAAAGTATATTTTGCTAAAAAAAAAAGTAAATTTTATATATGATATATTAAAAGTATATTTTGCTAAAAAAAAAAAAGTAGGATAGCTTATGCTGTGTTTGACTTCAAAAATTTAAATGCACAATTTCTGAAATGTAATTATTCTTCTATTACAGTCAACAGTGTTTCCAGAAATCCCTGATTCTGCTGCAGTGTAATCCCAAATGTAGGTAAATATTTTGCCATGTTCTCCTTCAAGCTTTCAGTGTAAAATTCAGAATAAAGTTTGCGTTTTATCTGTGGTTCTTTTGGCACCACTTTATTTTAACGAGCAGAAGAAATCCACCTAAATAAAATAAATTTCTTCAATTATTTTAATAGCTTGCGGAAAAAAAATGCTGGCTCAGAAGCTCACCCCGAAGATTGTTGGAGGGAGTAATGCAAAAGAAGGGGCCTGGCCCTGGCTTGTTGCTCTGTATTATAATAACCAACTGCTCTGTGGCGCATCTCTCATCAGCAGGGACTGGTTGGTATCTGCTGCACACTGTGTATATGGGTAAGTATGGCGTCAGGAGTTCCTGCCCAAACAAGGCCAAGGTCACTGCTAAAGAGCTGCTCGGCATCCCATTTCATGCAGCCTCATGAAACCATCCTCCCAGGGAAAACTTCCTGTAGTTTATAAACTGTCCAGTCATTTCCCATTAGAATCAAGTATAAAAATAGCTTGATTTAAAAATTATTTTTCAGGGCGGCACTTGTGCCACCTGAGTAGGGCACCAGTCCCCTATACTGAGGGTGGTGGGTTCAAACCCGGCCCCGGCTGAACTGCAACAAAAACAAACAAACAAACAAAAAATTATTTTTCACTAGATACTTAAAATATTTTGTTTCTTACATTCATAGAAATTGAAAATTTTACCTGTTCACAAGGTGAGCATTTTTCAGAGTACAAAGCTCGCATTCAATGTATAGATTGTGCTAGTTACTATTCAATTAGTTCAATATTTATTGTTAGCAAATTTTCAACATCAAAAAGGACGAAGACATCGCCCTCAAACTATAACTATATTGTGCTCTAGAAGTTCATGTGTAAACCATTATGGTTAGAATAAAAGTATTTTCTTAGCTCTTAAGTCAGATCTCTTTTGATGCTAAAATTTAGAACTAACATTAACCATATCTAGCTCTGTTTTATAATGTAATTAGATGAAACACATATTAAATTGTAGGATTTATTTTCTCTCTGTAGAAGTGGCTGCTCCTAAGTCCAAAAAAATGTTAATTCTCTACTTCCACATGAGAGAAGGTACCTCTTTAGATAGTCACATTCCAACCCTTCTGAATAAGGAGAGAGAAAAATTGAGTTTCCTCATAGAAGATTTATGAGTTCGACGTAGGGCTGATTTCCTGCCACTGATGGACCTAAATACTCATCATACCAGAGTGAGAGGAGACTTGATGTGAAATTCTAGGAATCTGGAGAGTAAGAGTCCTCAACCAGATCTCAGGTTGGCTGACTGGCTGGTCTCCAAGGAGCTGTCTGGGCTACTGCCCCGTCTACATCTGAAGTTCTTTCTGATTCTATGCGTTGAATGGATATTTAGGTGATTAAATTGCAGCCTCTCACATATCTAGAGTGTACTTTCTTGATTTTGCTGCCTTCTGATAATTATATTTTGATCTTTTTTCAATCATACCATAATAAGTATCTATAGCAGGCAATTTTCCACCCGCTGCTAAACATGGCTCTTAACCCTTATGTACACGTATTCTCAGCTTTGGTAAAACAGATAGGCAACATCTATGACATATCCTAACTCTGTTGCAAATAAAAGGTATTTTAGCTAAATATTATGTTTTCTATCACACATATATAGCTCTTAGTAAATCATCAAGCTTCTATATTAATCTTGAATTTGGTAAATTTCTTTAATGTTCTTGCAGAATGTACAATTTCCAAATGTCAACTGGGCTTGCAGTAGCATTAGTGTTATCTTTCTGTTATCAACCTTACATATGTAGCTTTTATAGGCCAATGATACTCATAACAAATTTTCAAACCATGAATATATGAAGAAAATAAAAAGGCAGTTCTCTGTAATGTAAACATGTGTTCAATCATAGATGACAGGAAGTGTCTTTTCACAGAGTTTTGATCTGAACCCAAGCAAACAAAGGTAAGCTGTACTACTAGAACTGTAACAAAGCCAAAATTACCCTTACCAACCTTGAAATTTATTTTCTTTAGCCATTCAAAGGAATTATTTTTTCTTTTTCTAGTGTCCAAGAGCTTTTTGACTTTCAACTACATGTCTCTAACAAAGCAAAAAAGTTTTTGATACTATTTTAGATAGTTTAATCAAAAAATATTTTTGTCAATATGCTAATACTGGCTGTTATTTGCCTTTTTAAAACTCCAATTTTACAGCAAAAAGCTCAACTTCCTCACAGAAATGATAACTCAGATCAAGCAACTTATTGAACTCATGCTACACAAGTGACTCAGTCCTCAATGGAAATTTTTTCCAGATGTTTTAACCACCAGCAGGTGGTAAATTGGCTTTTCTCCCTCCTCTCTCACTCTCATGATCCCATTTGTATCCCTCAAGCTCAGCGCTCCTGGATGATCCTACAAATTCCTGTGCCTGTTCTGGTCCTCTGTCACTGAGTTATTTCCTTTTACTATAAGGCAGAGGGTGACTCCATCAAGTCACAAAGCCAAAAGTAGAACAATAGCTAAAGTTTATTTGGCTGCTTGGTAAAGGCAGACTGAGACTCAATGGGCATCAGCCCAAGAGCAGGAGTGCTTCTCTTTTAAAGGTTTGGGGTAGGGGAGGAGGGAGTGAGAATTACTTTGGTGTACTAGCAACTATTGCTAGGTACAGTTCTAGCTGGTTTCAGGCTGAGACTGTTCTGTTCCTTATAGTTTAGCACCCCCTGGAGCCATTATGTTCACTGTAGTTCCATGTTTTTCCTGGTTGTGTCCCAGAAGAGGGTGGTTTTGGCAGACATCACTGAACAGCCAGGGTGGAGTGCCTTATGCTCAGAATGGAGGGACCGGTGCTTGCTCTGTTTTTGGAGTTCCTCCAACCAACCTATCATTTACAACTTTGCTGTGGTTTAAAGGGGAAGAGTGTCTTTGAACCAGAGGCTAGAATTTTGATCCTATCTATACTATTGATCATATGCATGATTTCAAACATGCAATGCAGTATATCTTTAAGTTTTAGTTTCCTCATCCATAGGCTGACCATAATGATATCTACTCAGGAGGGTGGTTGTCAGGACAAAGTTAAGATGCTGCAGTACTTATACATACTGTACTTCATACAAATATGCAACAAAAATTTACTGTGTTGTAGTCCAGCATAAGAAAGCTCCTTAGGTGTGATCCCACCAACAGGGTACTGGGGAAACTTATTAAATGTAGAGTATCAATGTCTTTATATAGTGATCAAGAAAATGCCATGAAGGCTATCTGTAACAGTACGATCAAAACATTTCTGAATGTATATGAATCGTGCCCTATGATTGCACCAA
>CAUYON010117540.1:0-10837 GCA_963573935.1 Arctocebus calabarensis
GTTGTGGCGGGTGCCTGTGTTCCCAGCTACTTGGGAGGCAGAGGCAGGAGACTCGCTTGAGCCCAGGAATTGGGGGTTGCTGTGAGCTGTGATGCCACAGCACTCTATCCAGGGTGACAGCTTGAGGCTCTGTCTCAAAAAAAAAAAAGAAAGAAAAAAATTGAAAACCTCATTGAAGTAATTTTAAGTGTATGGTTTGAGTGTATGTTTCAGCTATAGCCTCAGTCGTAGTGTCTTTGTGGTAGCTAAATTAAGCAGTGCCAGTGTGTTCACTATTAGTCACTTTTTGAACATACTTTATCTTCACTATAAATATGATCTGTTTCACTCTTTATGTAGAACTTTTTTTTTTTTTTTTTTTTTTGAGACAGAGTCTCACTTTGTTGCCCTGGTAGGGTGCGGTGGTATCACTGCTAATAGACACCTCAAATTCTTGGGCTCAAGTGATTCTCTTGCTTCAGCCTCCCAAGTATTTGGGACTACAGGTGCCCGCTACAAAGCCCCACTATTTTTAGAGATGAGGTCTCTTCAGTCTGGTCTTGAACTTAGGAGCTCAGGCAATCCACCTGCCTCGGCCTGCCAGGTGCTAGGATCACAGGTGTGAACCACCTCGCCCAGCCTTAGAACATGTTTAAAGATTATTTTGCCTTTGTCTTTGGTTTTCTGTATTTTCACTATGTTGTATGCAATTTGAGAGGTATTTACTAGAGTTCTTGAATCTGTGGAGTAGTGTCTTTAATTAGTTCTGTAAAATTCCTAATCATTTTGTATTTATACATTGCTTCTGTTCTATTTTCTCTTAACTGATTAGCATAAACCTTGTTACTCTATTCTCTATGTCTCTTACTCTTTTTGTATACTATATTTTGGATCATTTCTTCATTAATTGTTGATTATTTCCAATCTTTTATTAAACTCATCCACTGAAATCTTAAATTTAGTTTTTGCATTTTTTTGTTCCTGAAGTTCTTTTTTTTGAGAACGAGAGTGTTTTACTATGTTGCCCTCAGTAGAGTGCTCTGGCATCACAACTCACAGCAAACTCCAACTCTTGGACTTAAGCGATTCTCTAGCCTCAGCCTCCCAAGTAGCTGTAGCTGGGACTACAGGTGCCTGCCACAACACCTGGCCATTTTTTGGTTGTAGTTGTCGTTTGCAAGCCCAGGCTGGATTAGAACCTGTCAGCTCTGGTGTATGGGGCTGGTGCCCTAGCCGCTGAGCTACAGGCACTGAGCCCATTCCTGAAGTTCTGTTTGGTTTTGTGCCATTTTTCAACAGTATTCCCTACTATTAATTTTTGAGGCTTGATTTTTATTTCCTTAATTGCCATAAGCATAGTTGTTTTATAATTTCTGTGTTTAATTCTACTTTCTGAATTCCTTTTGGGTCTGTTTCTGTTGTCCATGATTCCTGCTGTTTTAATTCCCAGTTTACCTCTACCTTGAGGGTGTTCTTTGGGGTACCAGATTAAGATGGAGAGGGAAAAGGAAATGGTTATCAGACTTACACTGTGGGTGGGCTCCTGGCTTGACTGGTTTCTTTTGCCTCACAAAGACACTAAAACTGTGGCTTTTAGGTCACAGAAATCTTCATTATGAAATCCATTTTGAATATTGGGCTTAATTTCTGGTTTTCACCTTCTAGATTTTGTCAAAATTCTTTACTATCTTGTTACTTTTTTTGAAGAAGAAGAAGAATTTTTTTTAATTTTCAACTTTTTTAGCATAGAGGTATATAGGTCTCATTTACCCAGCCCACTATTTCCACTAATGAAAGGCTCCCTTTATTTTGATTTTGGAATGTGAAATTTGTGTGACTTCTGGCACTTTTTTTTTTTTTGAGACAGAGCCTCAAGCTTTGCCCTGGGTAGAGTGCTGGGCATCACAGCTCATGGCAACCTCCAAGCGATTGTCCCGCCTCCACCTCCCAAGTAGCTGGGACTACAGGCACCCGCCACAATGCCCAGCTATTTTTTGGTTGCAGCCATCGTTGTTTGGTGGGCCAGGGCTGGATTTGAACATGCCAGCTCAGGTGTATGTGGCTGGTGCCTTAGTCGCTTGAGCCACAGGCGCTGAGCCACTTCTGGCACTTCTAAAGATAATTTATCTTCATATACCTAAAATTTCCACTACTTCTCACAGCAGCTATCAAAATTAGCCTCCCTAATGTTTTATTCTAGTCTTCCTTTTCTGAACTTCTTAGTAGTCCTTAGCATATACTCTTGTGGCCTTTAACATTCTATTTTTCCTTAAATTGCTCATGTGCCAACCATATGTCTTTTACTGAGTGAATGCAAGTTCTTCATGTGCATGTTTTGTACTTAGCATTGGGCCTTGCACATAAAGGTTCTCTGTAAAGATTTGCTTTAAAAAAATACTGAATTAGTTGGGCTTGTATAATTAGTATAATGCAAAACCTTTTTTTAAGAGATGGGGGTCTTGCTATGTTGCCCAGGCCTGCCTTGAATTCCCAGGCTCAAGCAATTCTCCATCTTACCCTCCGAAGTAGTTGGGATTAGAGGTGCCAACCAGCACATCAGCTGCCTGTTTTTCCCTTTCTTACTTTTTTTAAAATTTCACAGCTGAATGTTAAGGCTAATATCTTATTTTTAAATTTTGTTTTAGAGTAGAGTTACATAAGGGTGGGGAGAAGGAGGATAGAGTATGATTTAGGTTCTAAAGCCAGTCCAGAGGGCAAAATACTGTATAAATCAAAGCTACCCTTGAAAATCCCCATAAGTACCATTTTGAATGTAGGAATATGAGTATTGCAAAATTAATAAAATGGCCAGTGTGATACTAAGAAATATATACAGAGGGCACCGAAAATATATACATACACATTTTAAGAAAGGAAAAAAGAGTATTAAATTTGTAATATTAAAGTCATGTTTGACTTCTACAATTACAGGAGGTGCTCAGGGTAACTTGTATTCATTGTTTGTTAATATATTGAGTATTAGCAATTGATCCTAGGAGTTGAAGTTCACTCTGAGCTATGATCACTCTGTTGTACCTGAGCAACAGAGCAAGGATCTGTTTCTAAAAATACATGTATGGATTAAATTGCTTATGCTATTATATGGTCTCATTTTTTGATTCTTTTAGTCTCTTTTGCTATTGGAGTATGTTACATAAGTCTAGCATTAGAAGATTGACTCTTGGGTGGTGCCTGTGGCTCAGTGGGTAGGGCACTGGCCCCATATACCAAGGGTGGTGGGTTGGAACCTGGCCCCAGCCAAACTGCAACAAAAACATAGCTGGGCATTGTGGCGGGCACCTGTAGTCCAAGCGAACTCAGGAGGTTGAGGCAAGAGAATCGCTTAAGCCCAGGAGTTGGAGGTTGCTGTGAGCTATGATGTCACTGTACTCTGCTAAGGGCAATATAGTGAGACTCTGTCTCTTAAAAAAAAAAAAAAAAAGATTGCCTCTTTTGTCTAGTAATTACTGATTACTTTGTCTAGTAATAAGTACTAATAGTGCTGTCTGTTAATAGCTGTCATACTCTAAAGTTTAAATGTAGGAAAATGTAGCTTAGTTTAAGTTACTGTAGCTTGTTAGAAGTGCCTTCCAACCAAATAGCAGTCTTTATGTGGAATATAGTTGAGTTTACCAGATGGCAACTTCCTCTAACTTGCTGTCCTTCATTCTGAAGTACAATGTGACTTGAATGAATGTCATGGTACAAATGTTGTAAAGTGTAATCTGTATTTACTGACCAAAGAAAATGGATTGCCCTTTTGTTTTTTAGTACCTAAAGTGAAGCCTTTAAACACTATAACACAGAAATCTGATTTCTCCTGGTGTATTTTTACATGTAGGATCTATCTAGTTTTAGAATTAGGAGAGTTTAATGGCCAGTGATGTAAACACTTAAGTAGTTTGCCATCACAAAATATAATTCTATAGGAAACCAGATTTCATTAACTGGTGTCATGCCACTAACTTAATAGGAGACATTTTTCTAGTCAAGGATAGCATTTATTTGGGGGGCAGCAATGGAAGTTTTGCATTTTAAAAATTGTATAGTGTGCTGTATAAGACATGAGCCCATTTTATTCCATACCTTGGAAATTAAATACCACAGTCTGAAGCGTGAACACAGTAGTGCAGTGTTTAACAGTTACTTTGGCTTGACATATAAGAACTTTACTTGGCTGTCAAGCAAATTTGAAAACCATGTTCTTTATTTCTCTCAGCTTGAAACTTTTAAGTGTGGACAAAGTAATTTTGGTATCGTTTTGGTTTTTCACGAATCCCCTATTTGAAGAAAATAATCCTTTACAAAATATTATTTAGTTTGATAACTGAACTTGAATCACCTTGAGTACAACCAATTCACATAGGAATAGCTTAAAGGAAAGTTGGTAGCATTTAGTTTTTCTAAAATTGAACACAATGAGGACAAAAAAAGCATTCCTAATACAAATCCTCTGCATTCCTATATGGATCTTGACAGTGAGATCTTCATAACTCTGGGCTGTTTGTCTTTTGTTTTGTGTTTAATTCTAGCAAACAAAAGGGGAGAGGAAGAGACTTGTGAAAATTTATGTAGGCAATAGGAATTAGAAGTTAACATAGTCTCATTTCCTAAATTCTCTACTTCCAGCTCAATAACTTGGAGGTACTTACCACTTCTCTATTGCAGAATAAACAGCCAATGAATATTTGACTCTTCAAACAGCACATACTGATTTCTCAGTATAAGTGAGCATTTTTAATCTGTTGAAATTAATGGAAAGTAGCAAGAGTTACTCTTGAAAGATATCAATTATATAGTGAAATGATTTAATGTTGGGTACTTGGTTTCCTTATGTGTGTGAGACATTGAATCTTCAGCAAATAATTGTTAAATGACTCCTATTCTCTATAACAGACATTGGACAGTATAGCAATAATCATGTGAGTGTGCTCTTTCCTGCTTAGATTCTTCAGATTCTCCTAGTTGGTTTATTCAGTAAGTATTGTATACTTAATATGTGTCAGACAGTGTCCTAATAAGCACTGTGAATACAAAGAACTGTTGGAAGAGTCATCAAATGATAAAACACAATGGATAAGGGCTGTAGTAGAGTTATGAATGGCTGTAGCTGGAACACGGAAGGAAGGAAGGAAGTGCCTATTAACTGCTCTGGTCTTAGGAAACTTCATAAAGGAGGTGATCTTCAGTCTGATTCTGGGCAGGTGGAGCAGGCATTTCCTTGGAGTGAAGAGGAAGCAAGGCTATTCCTGGCGGGGAAACAGTCACATGAAGGTGACAGAGTGTACCCTGAATGGTTCATTATGGCTTTCTAGTAGTATGCCTGGACAGATTGAGAGAGAGAGGGGAGAATCATGGAAATGGACATTCCTCTAGGGTTTTGTCCATAGGGAACTTTTTTTTTTTTTTTTTTTTTTTTTTTAAAGAGCCAAAATCTGTAACCCTGGAAAAATTTCTGTTGCAACACAGCTCACAGCAACCTCTAATTCCTGGGCTCAAGCGAGTCTCTTGCCTCTGCCTCCCAAGTAGCTGGGACTACAGGCGCCCACCACAACGCCTGGCCTTTTTTTGGTTGCAGCCGTCATTGTTGTTTGGTGGGCCCGGGCTGGATTCGAACCCGCCAGCTCAGGTGTACGTGGCTGGCGCCTTAGCCCACTGAGCCACAGGCGCTGAGCCGACCATAGGGAACTTTTGGCCTGTCTACAGACTCTTTCTTTTTTCTTTTTTTTTTGGACAGGAAGTAGGATTTATTATTGGTAGGCGCAATTGACAGGCAAAACAGTGTTAAATCCTCACGAGTGCAGGGCCCACCACTTGTCCAGGGGGCCATGATTGGGGATGTATTTGACCCCACAGCCATCTGGGATGAGCCGCTTCTCAGCCACCGTGTCTTCAAATTCATCTGAGTTAAACTTGGTAAAACCCCATTTCTTGGAGATGTGAATCTTCTGCTGGCCAGGGAACTTGAACTTGGCCTTGAGAAGGGCCTCAATCACATGCTCTTTGTTCTGTAGTTTGGTGCGGATGGACATGATGACTTGGCCAATATGAACCCTGGCCACAGTGCCCTGGGGCTTTCCAAAGGCACCACGCATACCTGTCTGGAGCCTAGATGGGGGACAGCACAAGGTCTAACACATGAACATGTATTGGAAAGGAATGTCTCCAAGGTCCCTTAGAGCAACCTATACAAGCAACAGGCTGCATACACTACCGAGGAGGCTGCTGTTTGCAGCCACTGCACACCAGACCCCCATGAAGAAAGGACCATGATCGGCTTAATTAGCTGCAGGTATTTTTTCTTTTTTGGTGGCTGAGTGGATGCTACAGGTATCTAGTGGATGGAGGCTGGAGATGCTGCTAACCTTCCTACAATGCATAGGCCAGCCTACGATAATTACCTAACAGGGCGTCGGTGGTACTGAGGTTGGGAATCCTCTCCTAGAGAGACTAGGGAGTCTCTGGAACATTTTATTTTTGTTATTATTATTATTTTTTTGAGACAGAGCCTCAAGCTGTCACCCTGGACAGAATGATGTGGCATCACAGCTCACAGCAACCTCCAATTCCTGGGCTCAAGCGAGTCTCCTGCCTCTGCCTCCCAAGTAGCTGGGACTACAGGCGCCCGCCACAATGTGCGGCCATCTTTTGGTTGCAGCCATCATTGTTGTTTGGTGGGCCTTGGCTGGATTCGAACCCGTCAGATCAGGTATATGTGGCTGGAGCTCTAGCCCGTTGAGCCACAGGTGCTGAGCCAGGAACATTTTAAGTGAAACAGAATAGATGCTAGATTTGCCTTATAGATCATTCAGTTGACACTGGGGAGAATGGATTGAATGGAGGCTAAAACAGAAACAGGGAGGCTAATGGAATATGATTGTAGTAGAAAGGGTAGGATATTTCCCTCAAAAAAAGAGGAGAGAAGATAGATTAAAAAGAGGTCTGGGCAGCACCTGTGGCTCAGTGAGTATGGCACTGACCCCATATACCGAAGGCGGCGAGTTCAAACCTGGCCTCAGCTGAACTGCAAAACAAAAAAAAATAACTGGGCGTTGTGGTGTGTGCCTATAGTCCCAGCTACTTGGGAGGCTGAGGCAAGAGAATTGCCTAAGCCCAGGTTGCTGTGAGCTGAGTGACGCCACTGCACTCTGCCGAGGACAATAAAGTGAGACTGTCTCTACCCCCAAAAAAAAATGAGGTCAATATGAGGTAGAAATAACAGAACTTGGTGGTTTGTAAGGAAATGAAGAAGAAAAAGGTATCTAGGCAATCAGTGTACCCTAATTCTCAGTACCTTCAATGAATCCCAAACAATAAAAAAAATTAAAAAAATAAAATGCAAGATTATGCTTTAAAAAAGTATCTAGGTACATGTCTAGGTTTCTAGCCTAGAAACTGGATTTCTGTATATGTGCCCTACACTGTTGCCTCTTACTTGTTTATTCACGTTGGTAACTTATTACGTCCATTTTTTTTTCTTATTATATCTATTATTATCTGGTGTAATTAGTCCAGTGTACTAAGTCTTTTTTTTTTTTTTTTTTTTGAGACAGAGCCTCAAGCTGTCACCCTGGATAGAGTGCTGTGGCATCACAGCTCACAGCAACCTCCAATTCCTGGGCTCAAGTGAGTCTCTGCCTCCACCTCCCAAGTACCTGGGACTACAGGCGCCTGCCACTGCACCTGGCCATTTTTTGGTTGCCACCGTCATTGTTTGGCAAGCCTGGGCTGGATTCGAACCCGCCAGCTCAGGTGTATGGCTGGCACCTTAGACCGTTGAGCCACAGGCGCCGAGCCCAGTGTACTAAGTCTTAAAATTTGTTTCTTTTATCCCCTCATAGACTACAGCAAGCACAGTGTTGGACACATGAGTTCACAGTTGTGAGTTAATTTGGTTTAATTAATTAATTTATTTATTTTGATACTATGTCACCCTTAGTAGAGTACTGTCACATCACAGCTCACAGCAACCTCAAACTCTTAGGCTTAAGCAAATCTCTTGCGTCAGCCTCCCAAGTAGCTGGGACCAGAGCCACCCACTGCCACACCTGGCTATTTTGTTGTTATTGTTGCAGTTGTCATTGTTTAGCTGGTCTAGGCCCAGTTTGAACCTGCCATGATGTATGTGGCTGGCGCCATAACCACTGTGCTATGAGCACTGAGCCTCTGAGTTAATTTTAATTGAACTATTTATAAAGTAATATAGTAAAATAAAGAACACTAAAAGGAAAATGTATATGTATAAATTTGAGAATTATCTTTTTTTTTTTTTTGCAGTTTTTGGCCGGGGCTGGGTTTGAACCTACCACCTCTGGCATATGGGCCTGGTGCCCTATTCCTTTGAGCCACAGGCACCACCCTGAGAATTATTTTTATTGTTGTTTTTTGTTTGTTTGTTTTGTTTTGAGACAGTTTTACTTTGTCACCTTGGGTAGAGTGCTGTGGCGTCATAGTTCATAACCTCAAACTCTTGGGCTCAAATAATCCTCTTGCCTCAGCCTCCTAAGTGTCCAGGACTAAAGGTGCTTGCTACACCACTCCACTATTTTTAGAGATGGAGTCTCCCTCTGGCTCAGGCTGATCTCAAACTCCTGAACTTAGGCAATCCACCCACCCCACCCTCCCAGAGTGCTAAAATTACAGGCGTGAGCCACCGCGCCTGGCTGAGAATTATCTTTGTTTAAAGTGAAATGTGTGGGGTACGTATGTGTTTTCTAATTTCTCACACTTTGTACTTACAATATTTGGGTTAGTTATTTATGTCACTGATTTATTCCCCCTCCTCCCTTGCATGCAGGCAGTATTTCTCTCCTATAGCCTGTCCAGAACTCAGCACAATTCTTTGTAGTAACAGCAAACCTTGCAAAGCATTTTTAATCATGTGCCAAACACCGTACTAAGTGTTTTGCATGAATTATCTTGTTTACCCTCACAACAGCTTTATGTTGTACAGTGCTATTTTGAATCCCATTGGTGAGTGTAATCTGTGAATGAGGAAACCAAGGCTCAGAGAAGGCTCAATGTCATAAAACTGGTACGTGGTGAAACCAAGTTTTGAACTAAGGTCTCTGAATTCCAGAGAGTCTAAAGTATTTATCATTACCTGTACTACTGAAAAGACTTACATATTAATTAGCCAGCATATCCCTGGCAGCATTGATTGGAGGCAAGAAGGGAATAATAGCAGTTGAAGTGCAAGTGAATGAGAATCTCCAGAAGAAAATGCAAATTGAAAAAAGAGATGAAAGGGCCCAGCAGGGTGGCTTACACCTGCAATCCCAGTACTCTGGGAGGCCCCTGCAGGCCTGAGCTCAGGAGTTTGAGACTAGCCTGAGCTAGACTTGAAACCCTGCCTCTAAAAACAGCATTGTGGCAGGAGCCTGTAGTCCCAGCTACTCGAGAGGCTGAGGCAAGAGATCACTAGAGTCCAGGAGTCTGAGGTTGCTGTGAGCTGTTACGCCATGGCACTCTTACTGAGGGCGACAGAGTAAGACTGTCGCAAAAAAAATAAGGTGGATAAAGCAGTCTGTGTTTTAGCCTAGTCCCTTTTAGACTCATAGACATTCATTATTATTATTATGTGTGGTCATCTAACTTGGTTTATTTTATTCATTATGAGATGAAGAGAATATCAAAATACTAGCTTAAAGTTTTGATCGTGTGACTTTTTTCTGAAAACAACCCACTAAGAGCTAATGAGAAATAGAATTTCTCTGTCAAATTATAAAGCCTTGTTTTTAAATTTTTTTTTATATGGGCCAGGTGAGGTGCCTCGTGCCTGTAATCCTAGCACTCTGGGAGGCCTAGATGTGAGGATCCCTTGTTCTCAGGAGTCTGAGACCAGCCTGAGCAAGAATGAGACCCCATCTCTACTAAAAATAGAAAAACTAGCTGGGCATTGTAGTGAGCACCTGTAGTTCCAGCTACTCAGGAGGCTGAGGCAGAAGGTTGAGGTTGTTGTGAGCTAGACTAATGCCACAGCACTCTAGCCTGGGCAAACTGAGATTGTCTCCAAACTTAAAAAATTGTCTTTCTTTCTTGATTATTATTAACCAACTGTGATTCTTAGTTTTGTCCTTGTGTGTGAAAGATGGTAATAATAGCATAGACTAACCCCATTTATCCTACAAGTTGAATTCTAAACCTAATAGAAAAGAGTGATTAAAAAAAGAGTAAGAAATTCTTGGAATCTCATAAATTCATCTTTTTCCAAAAGTGATTTATAATGCTGGGGAAATTATTATTATTATTATTATTTTTGCAGAGACAGAGTCTCACTTTGTCACCCTTAGTAGAGTGCCTTGACGTCAAAGCTCATAGCAACCTCCAGCTCTTGGGCCAGGGCGATTCTGTTGCCTCAGCCTCCCGAGTACCTGGGACTAC
This sequence comes from Arctocebus calabarensis, assembly GCA_963573935.1. NCBI lineage: Eukaryota > Metazoa > Chordata > Mammalia > Primates > Lorisidae > Arctocebus > Arctocebus calabarensis. The sequence continues at coordinate 10,363 of CAUYON010117540.1, forward strand.
AACCGCCTGCCACAACGCCCTGCTATTTTTGTTGTAGTTGCCACTGCTGTTTTAGCTGGCCAGGGTCAGGTTCGATACATGGGGCCGGCGCCCCACTCACTGAGCCACAGGTGCTGCCCACTGGGGAGATTTTTAATTCTTTAGAGTTTCTATTTCTAATTCAATCTCTTATTTATGTGTATCCAAGAACTTATGTGAAAGAAAGTCCTTTGAGGTTCAGGTATCGTTTTAGGTTCTTTTTCCTAAAAACTCAAAAGGCCATGAAAATTAAATAAATAATTTTAATGTCTTAATTTTCAAATATAAGAATAATCTTTAAGTCCCTCCTGAATTCTTATTTTTTTTTTTTTTGTAGAGACAGAGTCTCACTTTATCGCCCTGGGTAGAGTGCCGTGGCGTCACACTGCTCACAGCAACCTCCAGCTCTTGGGCTTAAGCGATTCTCTTGCCTCAGCCTCCCGAGTAGCTGGGACTA
>CAUYON010117541.1:0-18586 GCA_963573935.1 Arctocebus calabarensis
TTATATAGTGATCAAGGAAATGCCATGAAGGATATCTGTAACAGTATGATCAAAATATTTCTGAATGTATATGAATCGTGCCCTGTGATTGCACCAATGTACATAATTATGATTCAATAAAATTATTAAAAAAAATGCAAAGGATTCCAGCAATAACAATAAGCAGAGCAAAGTATGGATTACACATATAGTAGGGAACAAAAGGTGGGTGCAGGTATCTCATCTTTTTGTACAAACCAGAAATGATGGTAAAGTTCCTATGTTGCTAATAATAATGATTATAATCAGGAAGCCATATCATTTAAATTCTATTAAAAGCTAAAAGAAAATAAAAAAAAAGAAATTAACTGTTACTAGCAATAAACGCAATCTGAAATTTAGTCATTTTTAAAAATTTCTTCTTACATTGAATAAATTGTGTCTTACCTCTCATGTGCATGCAGATAATTGTTTTAGGAGATAGAAAAATCTACTAGATGAAATAATATATGTAAATAAGAAAATACTAAAGATATGAGAAAATGTTAGGAGCCATAAGAGAAGTGCTGCTGCCTTTTATTAATTAGGTGAAATGATTCAATATTGATCTACCCTGCTTCCTATGAGATTGGAGTTCTGAACATTGAAATCATGTTGAAGAACTGCAAAATCATGTCAGGAAGAAAGCACAGTGAATTTTACAGCCAATTGTTCCATGCCTCACTGGATCTTTAAGAAGCAAGGCATTGAATTGTCCCTGGTTTGAACCCCTCTTTGTAGGCATTTTGCACATAATAGAAATCCAAACCACGAATGAAGCAGCGGATGAGTGAAAGAACAAATGCAGATAAGAGAAAACTAATAAGGCAAGAATGAGGTGAGGATAGTCTTAATTGGCACAATGAGAAAAGATTTCCTATAATGTTTAAACCACAATAAAATTTTATCATGCTAAATCATACCCTGTCCTGGGACTACAGCAAATTAAAAGCTGGCTTTGATTTTTCTAGGCAGCTGAGTTAAAAGAGGCCATATTCTCACAGTTGGCAAAATACTTCACATGATCTTCCAGAACTTACACAACTGTGAGCAAGTAGGTCTATCCTCTATTTTAGTGGAATTACAGTAGAGGCTTTTTTTTTTTTCAAACTGAGTTACAATGTATGCAAATCCTATTTGATAACCAATGCTAAATACTTTATCTCTGATAATCTAAGTTTTTGTCAAAGGGGAAAAACTAATTTTTTAAAAATAATTTTATTAAATCATAATTGTGTACATTGGTGCAATCATAGAGCAGAATGTGCTTCATATACAATCAGAAATATTTTGATCATACTGTTAAAGATAGCCTTCATGGCATTTTCTTGATCACTATATAAAGACACGATACTCTACATTTAATAAGTTTCACCAGTACCCTGCTAAGATGCACCGTAGGTGTGATCCTACCAATTGCCCTCCCTCCAGTCATCCTCCCCCCTCCCCTCCCCTCCCTTTCATGAAAGAAAATCGATTCAGTCTTGGGTTAGGCAGAGTTCACAGATATAGTACCACTAAGTGCCACCCATTAAAAAAAGTTACTTGCACTTCATCAAATTTCAGAACTTTTTTCTTGCAAAAGATACTGTTAAGGAAATGAAAATACATGTTGTAAACTAGTGGCAAATATTTGCAATCGCATATCTAATAAAAGACTTTTATGGAGGCTACGTCCCCAGAACTCTCAAGTTTTAACAATAGGGAAACTAATACCCAGTGAGCATGACGGAAAATATTTGTACAAATTCTTTATCAAAAAAAATATGGATGGCAAATAAGCTCATGAAACTTGTGAAAAGAACATATGAAAAGATATTCAATATAAAATTAAAATCAAAACAAGAGTAAGATATCCTTATATAACTACTAGAATGGCTAACTTGGGAGGATCGCAGTCAGACACACACACCAAATAGCATTTGCTAAAATCATCAAATTTCTTAGGCACTTTGAAGAATTTGGAGATGGCTTATATAGTTAAACTTACCTTTACCATATCATCCAGCAGATAGCATTTAACCTAAGTGTGAAGCCTAGACAAAAGTCAACTTATGTTTACCTAAAAACCTATACACAACTATTTATAGCAGCTTTGTTTTTAAGTATTAAATTCACATGTCCTTTATCCACTGAATGAAAGCACACAGACAGATATACCCCTAAAAGGAAACATTATTCCACCCCCACAAGCAAAGGATAAACACTTGACAGATACAACAGTATAGACGAGTTTCAGAGGCATTCTGCCAAATAATAAAAGTCACTATCAAAGTAGTGCTCTTTGATTCCATTTACTTGGCATTTTCTTTAAAACTAATCGATGAGGACAGAAACAAATCAAGGAGGGATGAGAGGTTGGGGCTGTGTTTCGCGACAAAGGGACAGAAAAAGAGAATCTTGGAGGTGGCAACGATTTTGTATCCTGATTGTGGCAGGTGTGGTTGAAGGAACCTATACAGATGTCAGAAACATTGGAATGGCAGGCCAGAAGTTGAAAAAGTTAATTTCATTGTACACTGAATTAAAATCATGTTTTTTAAAAGAAGAAAACATATACACTATCACATTATCGCAAGTATAGAGTTAGCTTTCTAAAATCATTGGAGAAGCCCTTCGGTAGATTTCTAAGACTGTAGAACACATCTCACTTCTAAATTAAGGTGAAAAGCTTTTCCTTACAGCTTTTCTTCTGTGTGTGTGTAGTTGGGGGTAGGTTGCTGCAGTCAGTAGGGATATTTGTCTGCACCTAAAACTTGAAGAACCCTAGAATTATATTACATTTCTGTGGCTTCTGTTTCAAAAGAACAGAAGAAATCTATGACCCAGGAATCTTCATTACAACCCTTGATATACATTGAAATAGATCCTTCTCTGGATTAAAGAGTGAAAGGATTCCAGAATCTGAAAGCCACACTCGTTTGTAGGAAAATCGTCAGAATATGAGGCTACATGCTTTGTTAAACTCTCTTGATAGAGACAGTCTATATACAGAATTTATTTCCTGGATACTTCCACTATTTGGATGCTTCTTTCAGTGACCATACTTTGCTTCGCTTTTACTGTAGGATGGCAATTTTCCTGAGATTACTATGAACTATTTGGATTTCACAGTGCATGAAATACAGAAAGACTTCATCCATTTACTTTTTTTAATGGCCAATCTACTAAGAGCTAGAGTTAAAAAGAACATTGTAAAACGTATACACAAAATTTCAACAAGGCTTTATTTAAGAATTTGTGGGCTGCTATGGATTGGAGCCCACTGATTTTCACCATTTATTCCTCACTCACATTTAGAATATAATCAATGACTGCCAGGTACCAAGTGAAGGATAAATATCTAACTTTCTCTTTTAGGACTAAGACATATAGGAGGGAGAATTTGCCAAGAACATGCGACCTTCTTGGGAAAGAATGTTCCAAGGAGAATGAACAGAAACTGCATACCCTGGGTTAGGACTGTGGCTGGTATGGGAAAAGGCTCGTGTGTCCAGAACAGAAGGAGACCATGGGAGGAGCTGTAAGGCTGAATGTAACCTAGATAATGGGGACCAGACAGTGTGGAGTCTTCTAGGCTGTGGTAAATATGCTGGCTTGTATTAAGATGAGAAGCCCAGTCACTAGAGCATCTGAGAAGAGGAGTAATAGGATTACTATACCTTTGGGTAAAAGTAGACTATAGCTGGACAAGGATATAGCAGAGAGACAAAACAGGAGACTATGGGAAGAAGCCAGGTGAAATAAGATAGTGATTTAAACAAGAGTTCGATGGCAATGCTGTTGGAAATGGGTTTAATTCTGTACATTTCTAGAAGGTACTTGGCTTATACAAGAGTATAAGAAAAAGAGAGGGTTCAGGAATTATTTGGACTGAGTACCTGGAAAGTTTGTATTGCCCTGCAGATAAACAGGATGGTGGGGGAAGAAGATCTGATCAGTAACGGAGGGGAAATTAGGCTATCACTTCTAGAAACATTAGGTTTTAGATTCCCATTAGTCAACCACATGGAGGGGTGTACTAGGCATTTGTGTTTATGAGTCTGGGGTTCTAAGTGCAAGCTTGAACTGAGGATATAAATTTGAGAGTTGCCACACTGGAGATGATTCTTAAAACCCTGGGTTTGCAAGAGGTCACTTGGGCAGTCAGGGTAGACAGATCAAAAGTCATGTGAGATTTGTCACCCAAGGCTTTCTATTTCATGGTGATTGAAATATGTGAAGAAATTAATGAAGGAGAATGACAAGAAGCTGCAAGTGACATAGAGGATTAAGTGAGAGAGATGTCCCAGGAACTAAGTGGACAAATGAGTTTCGGGAAGACATGATTAGCTACATCAGATGTCTATAGCTGGTTTGTGAAGTAAAATGCAAGTTTATGATTGAAAAGAATAGCTTCAATGGACTAATGGGTTGAAATGTCATCTGATTGGGTTTAATGATAATGAGAGACTATGATTTGGAGATATAATACACAGATACCCTTTTTGAAGATTTTATATGAAGGACAATGAAGCTGAAAGAGTTACAGAATCAAAGGAGACTTTCAAATTGTTTTTCAGGCTGATCGTTATTATGGTGTGTTTATAAGCGAAAAAGCATGAAACAATAAAGAGTCAATTTAAGAATGCTGGAACAACCATAACCTTGACCAGGTGAAAGAAGATGATTTCTAAGGCACCCCGGTTGAATCTGTCCTTACATAGAAGCATGAGGAATACATCCATCTTAACTGGGGTGGAGAAGGACTCTAAATGCAAAAGCAGTTTTGTTGTAGGATATTTTTCTCAATGCATGTGGATTTACTTTCTGAATGTTTTCATTTTTTTTTTCCCAATAAAATAGGATCTTAGGCCAACAACTGTGATTGAAAGTGGGGTGGGAGGTGTTAGAATTTGTGGGCATGTATGAAGGCCTATGTGCATTTAGAGTTTAAGCCTTTAATGGTTTTATTTTTCTCCAACCAGATTTAGTTGCTCTTGTACAAGTGGGGCATAGGCAAAGAATCAGAGTTTTGCTAGGTAAGTTCAATGCAGCAAGAGATGGGTAGAGTGTCATTAAAACCACGCCTCTCATTTGAGGGAAAATCAGTAGGCACTCTGTTATATGTGCCCCTAACCTGACCTTGATCCATGGTACGAAGCTTTCAATTTAAAGGGTAATGGCAGTGCTATGATTATGAATGAATATGCACTAAAACGTCCCTACACCTGTAGTTGTTAGCCTAACCGGAGAAATAACAATGTTGATTCCTGCAATTTTCCCCTCTCAGAGGTCATCTAGTGATATTTACCTGGGAATATCTTCTGAAGACTGAACAGGCTCCATACAGCTGGAGTTGGGGTCACAGAGGAGAGGTACCTCGCCCAAGGCCCCAGACAGTGGCTGAGCTGGGATCAGCCTCCTGACCCTTTTACGCGAGTCTCGCTCTGTCTGTTACATTGCTCTGTATGAGCCTGGGCCTCAGGTCATAATTTAATTACATATGTTGGCTTTAGTCCTGGTTGGGAACAACTGCTGTCTGACTTGCAATTTCCTTTGTAGCCATTAGTGAAAAGGTCAAAAGTTTTGACTATAACCAAAACTCACCTCTAATACATGGCAGGCCTTCCGTCTACTTTCCTCACTCTGAAAGTTGTAGGATACAAAATTGAAAAAGCTTATGTTTATGCAACACAGATTACACATGGCATTAGGGAACTGAGGAAGTTTTGGAAACCCAATCTGAAAGGCAAATATGGGGTAATTAAATAAATCATTTTAAGGTCAGTGTTTATTTTGTCCTATAATTTGGATCACTCAAGGACGTAAAAATTAAGAGAATATCTTTTAGCAAAACACGAAGTGGAAATTTAATTTTAGAAGTAATACATTGCTCCTTTTTCACCATGGATGCCAAGCTCTGGGGAATTGCTCTGCTGTCTACGTGATGCCTGCCTCATACGTGTACAACCTCTTTATGAAAGAACAAGAAAAGGGAACAATTTTTTCTGTGCTTTGTTTATGTTGAACCATTTAGAAATGTTTCCTTTATTTGGAACCACTGCAGCTCAGTTATTAAAATGCAAAGAATATGCTACTTAGTAATGAGCTGATATTTGTTTACTGCTATGCTTGAGTCTGGACTTTCTCATTCACATTCACATGGCATTTTGAAAGAAAGTTGCAAGTGAGGGTGTTTGAAATGTGTTACCTTCCAACTCTACATCTGTCCTGCAATCGCATGTTTCACAAGCATATGAAATGCAACATATTTTAATGTTGTTCTCCCATCAAACAGCCCTCTTTGGGGTCTGGTTACCTACTAGGGGATCCAAGTAAGATTTCTGGAATTTATTCTAGGCTCTGTATTGCTCAACAGGTACACCTTGAGACTCTGGAGTTACATATACATGTATTAAAACCTTGACTTTGCATCCAATTAACCTGCTCTAATATGTTTAGTTTTTCCAAACAGTATTTTTGTCAACTCTAGTTCACCGGATTATTCTGAAGATTAAATGACATGATATGCTTCAGGAATTATCTAGTAAGCCTCTGACATCCAGTTTTGAGTGGACATACTAGTGAGGAAGATATACAAAGCTCAACCTTTAATAGACTCATCGATCTATTGGAAAAAAAAAAGAAAACCAAGATATTAAGTCAAACCAAAAAGCAAACATGATTATATCAAACAATAAATGCCATGACAGAAACGAAAGCAGGTGACATTTATAGAGATGGAAGAATCTGATGAGCAGGAGAGGCAAGATCTTAGCAGGAATGTGAAAATAAAAAATCCACCAAGATAAAAATCCAGATGTAGAGAATTCAGCCCACAGGAGGAAAGCAGTGAATTGGGAGTGGTGTGTGTGTGACATGGGAAGACAGGGAATAGGCCAGGGGAGTCAGAAAAGAATGGCAGAGAATGGCAGAGAATGGCATAGATCGGCAGGGACCAGACAATATAGCCTGTTAACAAAAAGATGAAATCAAACCCTCTTCATTTTAGTTTTAATGAGATAAGAAAATCAGTGGAGAGTTGTATACAGGAGTGGCACCGTGCATTCTACTTTAGAAAAGAATTATTTGGTTACTCTTTGTACTATAGGGGAGTCTTACCATTTTTATTTAAGCTGTAAACATGTCCCCTGATTTATTTTTCTATATAGTTTATAGTATTGATTGCCACATTATATATGTTTATTTCCTTACTGTGTACCTCAATCCAAGAAAATAAAAATTGTATAAGAGAAAAGATTGTCTGGTTTGTTCTGTGTTGTACTTTCATTTAGAGTGTTCTCCGCAAAGAGCATACCAACTAAATTGAGTGGATTAATGCAGGAATACAAGAACAAATCAGGGCAGCGTGAATTCACAATGGTTCACGAATGAATGAATTAAGAACCCAACCAAATAGTGGTGTGATTTACTCTAGAATCTGGAAGACTGTCAGGCAAATCTGTAGTTGGAGACTTTAAGGACGTAAAAATTAGGAATAAAATGTTGATAATCCAAACATTAATAAAATGTTGATAATCCAAACATTAATGGCTGTTAGGCATTCAATAGAGGTACAACGTAGGAAGTTGGATATGGGACACTGCAATTGACATAAACAGGTGCAGATGGAGATCAAAACTCCCTTTCTGCGGGTCAGAGATCCAGGTAAGCCTTTACTTGGTCCACTGTTCAGGTATCACAGATTGCAATGAAGGTTTTTGTCAGAACTGGGTTTTCATCAGAAGATCTAGTGAGGAAGTGTTTACTTCCACACTCCCCATGGCTGTTGTCATTCATTTCAGAGTGGATATGGATTCCTGGAAGCATGCTTCCAAAATCAGCAGCAGCAGGAGAGAGATTCCAGCAAGTCCAAATTTGATGCAGTCACATAATTATAATCACGTACATTGTATATCCTTTGCCACATCCCATTGGTCAAAAACAGTTCACAGGCCCTGCCCAGACTCAAAGGAGGAGGGTGTGTGAAGGTGTACAAGCCTTGCAGTGAGGGATCATGTGAGCATCTGTTCATCACAGGACGCAGGAGGAAGCACAATGTCTTCAGAGTGATAAAAGAAAAGAGCATTTCCAATTGTATGTAAAACCAGTACATTGGCCCCCACCATTGCATTAATGTACACAGCTATGATTTAATAAAAAAAAAAAGACAAGAGAAAACATTAAACCCCGACTCCTTATGCAATCATTTTTTAACCTTCAGAAGTAATAGATACATACAGACCTCTCAGACGTAGAAAAACTGAGAGAATTAGTTGCCAGAAAACCAACTCTGAAAAGAAACTAAAGGAACTAAAGGATGGACCTTTGTCAGACCGAAGGAAAATGATGTGAACAGGGAAGTTTTATCTTCAGGATCAAAGGAAGAAAATAGAAATTGTCAATAGTGGATAAATAGAAAACATAAAGACTGCCATTGAAACACACAGTTAAGAAGATGAAAATGCAAACTCTATGCAGGAAGAAAATATTTACAACACATATGTGAGGCCAAAGATACATTCCCAGGATATGCAAACAACCCTTGCAACTCAACCGACAGGTAAATCGTCCAACATAAATTGGGAGAAAATGTGGAGACTTTACAAAAGACGAGAAAGAAATGGTAAATAGGCACATGAAAGATATCAAGATTATTAATCATTAAAGAGATGCAAATGGAACAATAGTGAATTATCACTACACTCTGTAAGCATCATTTAGATTTGCTGAAATAAAAAAAAAGAATGAGCTTATCAAGTATTAGCGAAAGCTTGGAGCAACTGGAATTTTTATACAACGATGATGAAAAGGGGAAATTATTTTCCCCTTTGCAAAATAATTTGGTGGTTTCTTAAGACATTAAGAGCTGTCTTAAGACATTAAGAATATACACTCAGCCATTTCTCCCTAGTGACACACTGAAGAGAAACCAAAAACATGCGTGAATAATAAGTTGTATAAAATGTTCCTGGTAGCTTTATTTGCAAAGTTACCAAACTAGAACAGCTCAAATGTTCAGGATTAGGAGAGTGGACACTTGTGCATTAAAAGGATGAACTACTGATATAGAGTATAACATGAGTCTTAAAATTATTATGCTGAGTGAACCAAATAAAGTGAGAAAGAATTTACCTTCCATGATTCCATAGTTCTAAAATTCTAGACTTTATGTAAAACTAATTGTCAGAAAGCAGGTCTGTTGTTTCCTGAAGACAGGGGTGGAGTGGAGAATACATTGCCTATGGGTCTAAGGAAACTTTCCATGATGATCAAAATGTTCATTATATATATATTAATTTTTTGCAGTTTTTGGCAGGGAGCTGCATTTGAACCTGCCACTTCCGGCATATGAGCCACAGGTGCCGCCCCAAATGTTCATTATCTTTGCTTTAGGGTTAATTTCATAGGGATATATAATTTACTAAAAACCATTTAAATTGTACCATTCACATTGGTACTATTTACTTCAGTGATATCTCAATAATCTAAAATCTGACAGTAACAAGCACTTGGGGGAAATAGGCTTATCACCTTCTGTTGCTAAGAATTTAAATAGACAATTTCGAAAGTAACTTGGAATATTCTAATAAGAGTGAAGTTAAGCATATCCAAATCTATCTATTTCAATTCGGCATGGGGAAAATTTCCCATGTTTGCACAGGAATATTAAAAAGGTTCTCATTGGGAATTTTTTTTATTAAATCATAGCTGTATACATTAGTGTAATTATGGGGTACAACGTGCTGGCTTCATAAACAATCTGAAATATTTTCCTCGAACTGTTCGACATAACCTTCATGGGATTTTCTCGTTTATTGTATGAAAACTTTTGAATGCTGCATTTAGTAGGTTTCACCTGTATCCTTCTAAGATCTTTCACCTGTATCCATAATGGTGATCCCACCATGTACTCTCTCCACCTACCCTCCCCATCCCCTCCTCTCCCTTGCCCCTTACCCCAAAGTCTTGTGCGGATATTGTTGATAGTAGGCAAAATGTTGAAACTACCAAAATATTCAGCAGTAGAGGCATGAGATAATAAGCTGGAGAATCATCACACACTGAAAAGCTCTATCACGCTTCTGTCCTAATACAAGTAAAGTAGATGTCTAAGTAGAAGTATGACAAAATGCCTAAAATGTCATAATTGAATGTGAAAAAGAAACATAACATAGAATGCCATGTGCCACATGCTAAGTGCCATGTGACACTTTGATAATAGCTGATGTGACCTTAAAGGTTAATGATGGCATTGCTCATCTCAAGTGACAGACTATACGCAATATGGTATAATCCATGAAAATAATGCATACATTAAAATTCTATCTATACATCTTGTACCTCTATATGCATATATTTAGAAAATGGATATATACGTGGTTAGCATATAAAAGTACATTAAATTCATATTTTTTGTCTTGAAGGTCCAGATACTATATGAGAAATGAACATAGAGGAACAGGAATATTAGAGTTTAAAAAGAAATTTCATCTATATTTGCAATGCATAACCCCTAGGCAATCTTGAACAAATGTTGCAAAATATTAGTAGCTATTAATTCTAAGTGATTGGGATATGAATGTTTTTTACATTATGCTTGATGTTCTTTAAAACTTCTCAAGCACACACCTGATGCTTAGTACATAGAGATGTTTATGCATGCAAATATATGCAAACAATTATACAGGTTTGAAAATGCCTAAAACATACATCTAAAATGATGTGAAAATTACAACACTTTATTTTCATTTTTGTTTTGAGACAAAGTTTTGCTCCTTCACAGAAGTTAGAGCTTCTGAGTAGCTGGGACTACAGGTGCCTGCCACCATGCTTGGCTAATGTTTTAATTTTTGTACAGATAGAATCTTGCTATGTTGCCCAGGGTAGCCTTGAACTCCTCCCAGACCCAAGGAATCCTCTCACCCCCACCTCCCAAAGTGCTAGGATTGAATGAGTGAGTCCCCACACTCAGCCAACAATGATTATGATAGAATAGTATTTAGAATTGGTCATTTTCAGTGGCAGGGGGAGGGACAGTTAGCCAACTGTCTTTGCCTTGTTTAAATTTTACAAGAAGAACATATGTGTGTCTTGTGTATTTAGAATAATTATTTTCTTAAATTAAAATAATAAGAAAATGTCAATGCACTGGGCCAAATTCTTTGATAGAGACAAACAAACTTGCATTCTGACTTCAGAGCAGTGAGAGAAGGTGATTATCCTGAACTTGATGTGGAGAATGGTACCCCCAAAAGCTTACTGCGTTGAGAAGGTAGGCAGTGAATATAATCTAGATTTAACTTGGGTGCTTAGTTCAGGACTCCATTAAACTGCATGGGAAAAATATACATCTTTAATTTCACTAGTATTGAACTGAAACTTAGTCTTTTCTTCAAAGGCATGAGGGCCACAGACCGACCTTCCTTATTAGCGGCAGGGCCAAGACTTTGTGGCTCCCAGATGTGATGGCATTTTCTTATATTACAGTCAATGAAAATATAGCAAAATGCCATTTAACTCATCACTAATTCAAAATTGTGTTAGTAGTTAGACATGGTGCAAGATCTTGTTTTTTGATGTGTTAATAAAAGGATAAACCTCTTTAACTTAGTTGTTCCAAACACTTTCAATAACTGGTTTTCTTTGCAATCTTATACATCCTGGTTTAAAAACCATTATTCTGAAGTAGTGTGAATAAGCCTCGTGTGACTGCTAAAGTAGTCCAACAAACACATGTCAACTTCTTATTTAGAATATGGGGAAAGGAGCAAGGGAGGGTGGGTGGAGAGAGGGTAAATGGTGGGATCACACTTATGGTGCATCTTAGAAGAGACAGGTGAAACCTACTAAATGTGGATGTTTTCACACATTAATGAGAAAATCCCATGAAAGTTATGTCAAACAGTTGGATGAAAATATTTCAGATTGTATATGAAGCCCGCATGCTATACCCCATGATTGTACTAACGTACACAACTATGATTTAATTTAAAAAAAAGAAAGAAAGGAAAAAAAAAAAAGATGACAAGAACAAGTACACTGCCCTCTGGCTCTGGGTTACAGCGGGTCAAGTTGAGCCCAGAGACAGACGGGAGGGAGAAGAGTGAGAACAGGTAATGGCTTCCCGGGCTCCCTCCGTGAGTGGATGCTGCGGCTTCTTGTGTCTGTTCCCTGAAGGACACTTCCTCTCTCAGAGAAAGCTCTCTTCCGTACAGAAACCTCCTTCTAGTCCTAGGAATCCTCTCTCTCTGTCTTTTGCCCCAGATTACTATACTATTTCCATATCTACTTTCATCCTTTGGGTTAATAGTACCTACTTAAACACTGCTAAGATTATCCTGATTTTAATGTGCCGTCTATTTTATGTAGACAGACATGCACAGCCCATATGGAACAGTCTATCAGAAAACATAAAAATAATCTAGTGTGCACTAAAATCCGTGTCCTTTTAGTTTTAGAAAATCCAGACAATGTGGTGTCCGGTAGGTAGGGGAAGATCCCTTCCTCCCATTTTTAGATTGATTGCATTTTATATAAATAACAATAGCCTTTACTATGCCTGTACAACCTCATTGATCCCTGAGCTATTGTAGCTTTTCCCATAGATAGGCATTTAAAGAACTTCAAAAGTGGATGGTTCCTCATCTATCTTCATACCTGCCAAGGAAAGGCCTTCCCTGAGAGCAGCCTGATTATGTACAGGTCTTATCAATATATTTCTACTTACAAATGCCAGATACATATGAATGATCTTCCATACTATTAGACGTTAGAATTTATTTTAGTGCTGCTGCACCACTGTAATTAATATTAAAGAAAAGCATTTACAAAACAACTTAATTCAAAGTGTGAGTTAAAAAATAACATTACATTACACTAGAAAGGTAACAAATTAGTGAACCAATAAATAGGTGGAAGTCATAGTTCTCTCCTGAAGAGTAAAATCCAATTACATTTGTAAACCTAGTCACTCACCTGGTGCAAGCAGCCTACTGCCTTTTCAAACTTCATAGCCTCATACAGGTGAATACAAAACAAGATAGTAGGAACAGAATGAAAAAAATAGTATCTTAAAAATGAAATATCTACGTGCAGCATGGTTTTTTGGTTGCTCTCACTAGGTTTCCTCTTTTTCACCACCCATCCAACAAATTCTCTTGTTAGAGCATTTGTAGAAACCATGCATTTTGAAGGGCAAGTTAAGTACTACACTCTTTACAGAAAAGTTTTTCCATAATGTGCACGTGTGTGCAGTCTGTCTACTTGGTCTCCTGAAGAACCTTCTGAGACTAATAATAGATAGCATTTACACTGTTCCCATAAATCTCCTCATTCCAGGAGTGTTGAAAATATGTTGAATTAAATTGTGAACGAATGGTATTTCTTGAGCCTCTCTTCAATAGGAAATTTGCTATACAGTACTAAGAAAACTCAAGAGTTTGCAGGTATATTTTATAACCCCTGGGGCCCTTGTTAATTAAATTCCAGGACAAATACCCCTGGGACAGAAAGCTTGGCGCAGAGAGATGCTTACTACTTGAAAGAAACAATCTTTCGCTTCACATGTTGTTTTTTTTTGGGGGGGGGCAGGGTAACAACATGTCAGAGAACATTACAAGGGCTTTTTATAAAATTTGAAATTGAAGATAATGTCAATGAACGTTTCTATATTCTCAGGATTCATTACCTAATTACATGTGTCTAATTGGAAAAATAACTAGAATAAAACAGAGGAAAATATTTTGTACCTGTTAGTCAACAGTTTAAAATAGATTATTAATGAAGTAAATTTCAAACCATCTGTTTTTCCAATTTGATTAAATTAAGAGTGTAATCAATATGAATAGATCAACTGTGGAACATCTGAAAGTGTCATATACAAATGAGTCCTATTTAATATTTGCGTACATATAATTAAATGAGAACTTCATGCACCACATAAATTTGAAATATACAACCTGATATCTTCTCCCAGAGTTTTCAATGCAAATTGCCATCAGGTCTATTCTATCACTTTCCCTTTGCAGAACTCTGTTGTCTTTTCCCATGATCAAGTGCACTTATTAATACATTTTTAATTCTTATTTTTTTTAGTTGGGGAGAAATAAAATGAAAAGAGTAAATTAGAGAGCTGGCTCTCAAGTTACTTGTAAACCTCTTAGGCAAGAAAATAGCTGCACTTGGATTACCAATGAACACTATTAAACCATTCCAAACACGTTGCAGCAATGTGGTAACAATTAGTGCCCTGTATAATTTAAAGAGTAAATTGATCATTTGTGCACAAAATTTAATAAAGTGTATGAGCGGAGTTTCTGTTTTCTGTGACTAGGTAACATTACACAGGTATGGCTCTAGAAAAATGTTTAAATTGTATGGGTAGTTTCTAAAGAAATTTTTAAATTTTTGGCATCATTGGGTTGCAAATGATAGGTGTGCAACTCATATTTATTAAGTGAAAAAATAAGAGATGCTAAAAATTTTTGGTGTCATGGGTCACAAATTACATGTGTTCAGTGAATATTTATTAAATTAAAAAGTAAGGGAATGTGAATCCCCCTGGGAAGTGAGAGGATGTTCTCTCCTCCATCAAAGCACTCAGAGCTCTGCAGGCATCTGGAAGTGAAGTTTCCATTTCCATGGCTGCTTATTCCTTAAGTGAAACACTGTTAACACTTTGAGTGTTCTTGGTAAGAGTGTTTGTTCTGACATGTCAAAGAAGAACAGATGGACACATGGAATCTGCCCAGAAAGCCAGTCAAATAAAAGATGTTCTGCTCAACACTATGCTTCTGTCTGTGCTGCAGGAAACGTTTCTGCCTTATCTTCCCTTCCTGAAATACTTCCCAGTCTACTATGGCTCTTGTTTAACTTGTCCTAGACCAGCGATAAGACTCTCTCTGGCTATTTGAACCCTGTACTGTGTCGGTCCTGGAACCCTGTCTTGGGAAATTCTCTCCTTGCCTCTTGGTATGAGGCATTGATCATTTCTGATTCGTTCTTCTTTTCTTTTACTTAACCTTAATAATTGTTTGCATTGCAGACTGACTTTGCATGAACCTATCTTGCCATATTTGGGGTGAGGGCTGCTTCTATACACTGTAGTTAGATTCCAAATGAGCCTCAGGCAAGTCCTTAGCTAGCTTTAAACTTCCCTAAACTGCCTGTAATCTTAATCAAAAAATAAGTAAAAGAGGAAAGAAACAGACTAAAGATGTCTAAATTAACTTAAACGGATGAACGTAGGTGTCCCTCATGGAGCAAGAAGAAATCCACTAAGAAATGGCAGGTCACAAACACTGAGACTTCAGGTGTTCTGTGTAATTAGTGCAAATTTTTCTTAGGATCATATTTGGGCCAAGACAACAAGTCTCTCTCTCTCTCCCTCTCTCTCCGTTATTATCACCTACTCAATAACACGTGTTCCCCCTCATTATTCACAATGTAGAACTACAAGTATAAAAGTATTCCCTGGACCAAGTGCAAGATAAATGTGTTTATTTTATTATTTTTATTTGTCTATATTTTCATTTTGAGAATTTTATGCCACTTACTTTCACCAAGCATCTTTCCTCAGATATAAAATGAGTTGTAAAAGGAAAAGCTCGGCACCAAATCCTACAGCATCAGTGTCAGATGCTCTTGGGATAATTCAGGGAGTCTTATTTGAGAAATGGTGCATCTTCTAAGCCGTGGATGGGAGGAGAATGTTATGGAGAAAAAAAAAGAAAGAAAAAAAAAAGAGCAATGATTGTCCTGTCAAACACTGAATCAGCAGAGTCAGCTTCGTAATGAAAATTTATTTTACGTACAGCTTAATCAATTATAGATTAATCATTTTCATAACTTACAGCTTCTTATGCACAATGATGATATAGGGTAAGAGTCTACTTCTAAAAAATCTAAAGTACTTCATAAAAACAAGCAATATAACTGAAAAAAGAGCATTTTGTACCATTGTTTAATTATGATTGTTTTAAATTTTACATGAAATAGTAGTTCTTCTAATACTTTGATCAGATGAAGTGAGGCAACTATGTGTAACACCTATTTTATGAGCCTATTTTGAGGCTGCCCATCATAGTTTATGTTTCCACGGAAATAGTCTAAGATAGAGATTTGTGTGTAGAAAGTTTATGAAGGGTGTCCCCAGGATCAACTGAGGGTGAGTGGAAAAAGGATTATCATACAAAGGAGTTAAACTGAGATGGACTGTCAGCAAGAGTGTCTGCTAATCAGATGGGGAGTTCCAGGATATACTTCTCTGCTGCCAGTCTAATGCTGTCCATTACGACAATCACTTCTTACCACCGACACCTGTGCTTCTGTTATACTGAGGACCTTATCATCTCCACTGCTGTAGGCAAATGCAGTTCTATTACAGCTTTCCTACCATCAGCCCTACCTACGAGAGCCTAAGCATCATTGAACTTCAAGAAGATACCAAGGTTTCCTTCTCACCAGCCTCAGCTCCACTGGGGAGCATAACCAGTAGATGAGGATTTTAATCTCACAAAATACTGCTCCTCTAACATGTCTGCTTCTCTAAGCTTTCTGTAAGGTAGTCAGAGACTTCTCTGCTACACTTAATAGAGTGTATTGCTTCCTTGAAGATTCCAAGAAACGTTTTAGCAGTGGTTAACTCAAGGGATTCTCAACATCTTTCTCCCTGTATTCTTACAGAATACACTCAAATCAATATAATTGAACTTTACGATCCCAATTTTCCAAAAGCTTTACTAGACCATCCTTGGAATGTAGTATTGTGCATACCTCAAGAGCTGTTCCCAAACTTTGTAGGTTAGGTTTGTTTGCTGCTCTGGAATATAGACCCTTCCCTCCTTAGCTGATCCAGCACCTGCCTCACTAAATTATACTACAATGCGACCGTACTAACAATCTACTGATCAGAAGAGGAGTGGGGGTAGATGCTGGGGACTTCACATCATGTTCAAATAAGGAGAAATGCTGTCATCAAAGAGGAAAGGTGGAACCACTTGTGTGTGCCCCACTGGTTCAGATGTGAAAGCAATGTTAGTTTCCCAAAACACTAAGTCACACAGCTATGACCCAAGCCTTTTTTCTTTAGAGACAGAGTCTTACTTTGTTGCCCTTGGTAGAGTGCTGTGGCATCATAGCTCACAGCAACGTCCAGCTCTTGGGCTTAGGTGATTCTCTTGCCTCAGCCTCCCAAGTAGCTGGGACTACAGGTACCTGCCACAATGCCCCGCTATTTTTTTTGTTGCAGTTTGGCCAGGGCCGAGTTTGAATCCACCATCCTCTGAGGCCAGAGCCCTACTCATTGAGCCACAGGTACCACCCTATAATCCAAGTCTTATTGCCCTACTTCTCAATTAGAGCCCTAGCTTTGACAGAGAAGATCATCTCGGGCCAAGAATTCCACTTTCTCTGGAGCTCTGCTACTCCTGTAATCTTTCTGTGATGGTGGGAGATAAGTGTCTCTTTGCATGCTGAGGAGTCACTTTGACATTTAGCCATTATTCCTAAAGTAGCTTTGATTGATGATTAATCACCCTCAGCCTTTTATTTTTTTCCTCCAAAGTGCCAATAGTACTCAACTTAGCAGTCTGATTTTATTGTCCTCATAATTAGCACTTCTTAAATCTCTTGAAGGTCTGAGATATTGCAACTACCAGTAAAATATGTTTCACAGATGTCTTACATCAATTTTCTACCAGTAATTTCTTTTTGACAACTGCACTACAGAAAAATTCTAGGGGTTATTAGGGCTCTACCTATTACCAGTGATGAGATCCTTATTTACAGCATGTCTCGGTCCAAAATATTCTTCAAGACTGGTTCATGAGAGAATTCTCGGCAAGTATCTTAGTTCAGGTTCCTCATAAAATAACCTTTGACAGGGAGAGATGCATGAAGAAAATAGCATTGATAGGAGTAAGAATGGGGATGCCCTTTGCCTCAACATTCTGTGGATGAATTGAGAAGTAGGTTTGGTCAGAAGGAAGGTTGAACTGTGATACAATCACCAAAAATGACCTCAGCCAAATCCATGGGAATTGGGATGTCTCTTGAGATTGATTTTCCTTGATAGAAGGTGGTTCCTCTCCCCTTATCTCCATCCCAGCAATTCCGCAGCACCAGTCGGGGGATACAGTCTGCCTTGGAGGATGACCAGGAACTTTGATGACCAGGTTCTCTTAGCCTGAGAGTCTTTCCTTAGAGGGCACGCTTTTCAAAGCTCTCAGCCACTAAGATGGAGGTGTCCTTAGCACTACTGTGTTTCTCTCACATGACCTTTTTCTTCTTCCCTCTCCTCTTCCTCTTCTTCTTCTCCTTTCTTCCTCTTTCTCCTCCTCCTCTTCTCCTTCTTTCTTCCTTCTTCTTCTTTCTTCTTCTTCTTCTTCTTCTTCTTCTTCTTCTTCTTCTTCTTCTTCTTCTTCTTCTTCTTCTTCTTCTTCTTCTTCTCCTTCTCCTTCTCCTTCTCCTTTTTTCCTCTTCCACTTCATCTTCTTTTTTTATTAAATCAGAGCTGTGTACATTAGTGCAGTTATGGGGTACAATGTGCTGGCTTTATATACTATTTGAAATATTTTCATCAAAT
>CAUYON010117542.1:0-14108 GCA_963573935.1 Arctocebus calabarensis
TTTATCAATTTTACTCAGACATAATTTTATTATATTTTTTATTTTTATTTTGATGTATAAAACCAATTTTTAGATTTGTATTACTGGTAATGGGTAATGTATGGGGTGGGGGTGGGGGGTGTTTGGGTGGAGGGAGGACAATTGGTGGGATCACATCTACGGTGCATCTCAGCAGGGTACTGGGGAAACTTATTAAATGTAGAGTATCAATGTCTTTATATAGTGA
Organism: Arctocebus calabarensis; assembly: GCA_963573935.1. NCBI lineage: Eukaryota > Metazoa > Chordata > Mammalia > Primates > Lorisidae > Arctocebus > Arctocebus calabarensis. The sequence goes on from CAUYON010117542.1 coordinate 227, forward strand.
TCAAGAAAATGCCATGAAGGCTATCTGTAACAGTACTATGAAAACATTTCTGAATGTATATGAATCATGCCCTATGATTGCACCAATGTACAGAATTATGATTCAATAAAATTATAAAAAAAAAAAAAAAAAAAAGAAAAATCTACAGAGATGGCTCAGCGCCTGTGGCTCAACTGGCTAAGGCGCCAGCCACATATGCCTGAGCTGGCGGGTTCGAATCCAGCCCGGGCCTGCCAAACAACAATGATGGCTGCAACCAAAAATGGCAAGGCGTTGTGGCAGGTGCCCATGGTCCCAGCTACTTGGAAAGTGGAGGTAGGAGACTCTCTTGAGCCCAGGAATTGGAGGTTGCTGTGAGTTGTGATGCCATGGCACTCTATCCAGGGTGACAGCTTGAGGCTTTGTCTCAAAAAAAAGAAAAAGAAAAATCTACAGAGATGTGGGTGGATATGTCACTAAGTTAAAGGACACTAAGAACCTTTAACTCTTTGGGAACAAAGACTTTTGTTTCATCATTAGTAATATTTCTTTTTATTTCTAATAACACTTCCAATCTTCACCTCTCCTTTGTCAGATATTATTACAGCCATTCAACATTCTTTCAAATGACGTTTTCATTATACGTGTCATTTGCTATTATTTTATATATATATAATACATATATTATTTGCTATCATTTTGCTCTTGCTATTTGTTTTCTTTTCTTTCTCTCTCTCTTTACTTTTTTTTTTGGAAAGAAGAAAAAAAACATCCTTTATTCTCAAAGACAGAATTGTCTGTATTAAAATCCCCAAGAATTGGAGAAGGAGCAAGATGGCAGCTGAGTAACAGCTTCCTTGCAACTGGGCACAATGAGACTGGGGAGAGAAGACTTCAGGTATCTCTGGCTGGTGAGATCTGCCCAGAAACATCCCTTTGGGGACACAGGGAGACAATGTGAGACTTTGGACCCTCTGAGGGAAAAAAAAAAAACAGTGGAGATCTGGCAAGTGGTTGCATTTGTTAGTTAGGTAAAATACTGTTTGCAGCTATAGGTACAGCAGCAGTGATATTGCAAAATGAAAAGGCCTTATGTGTGAGCTTTTTGGGTTTTTTCTGGACTTGGCACTCAGTTGAACTACCTTGGGAAAACTTGGGCAAGAGTGCAGAGGTCTTTGAGTGTTGTCTAGGGCCCCAGAATGATCCTCCAGAAGGAGCTACTTGTGATTGGTTGTGGGCTGTGTGGAGCCATTGTGGGAGAACTGCCCTGGCAAGCTTCACCCTCTGGGTCACAGAGCAAGCATCGGGTGGGAGTGAGTAATCTAGTGACTGAACAGTGTAAAGGCAGGGACTGAGACACCTTGTAGCCTTAGCCCTCAGGGGCATAGAGTGAGACCAGTTTTGGCACACCAGGTCAGTGGATAGTCAATTAAAGAGTGATCCCAGCCACAAGTGCTTTCCTGGGAAAGCTTCTGCTTAGCGCAAGTTAGCAATTTAAAGTGCAATCTAAGCAGTCTGAGGAGGATTTTAGGCTCTCTACCCTGCAGGGTTTGAGAAATCATTAGAGGCCTCCAGTCTCCATTTTGTACAGCCGTATCAACATTGTGATTAACATATCACACCCCAGAAGATCACCTCTTGCCCAGACAATATTCAGCAAGATATATATACTGCTTTGTTTTTGATTTTGTTTTGTTTTGTGTTTTTGTTTGTTTGCTTGTTTGTTTTTGTTATTGTTGTTTTCTTTTTAATTTAAACATCTTCCTTAAAGATTTTTCTTTTCTTTTTTCTTTCTTTTATTTCTTCATTTTTCTAGTTTATTTTATTTATTTATTTTTTTATATTTTATTTTATTTTATTGAATCATAGCTGTGTACTTTAGTTCAACCATGGGGTATAGTGTGGGGGCTTCACATGCAATCTGAGATATTTTATTAACCTGATTGACATACCGTTCATGATATTTTCTCGTGTAGCCAAGCTTATAAAAGCTTGTCTTGGAGAGTGGAGCCCTGGGGCTTCCCTCGTACTGCTTCACAACACCTCTTAGCTTCTCCAAGGTGTTTCCCCACCTGGTTAAGTTGCCCTGAACCCTCTTCTAAACCACTTTTGGAGCTTCCTGTCTCTTCCCTGGGGAATCCTAATGTTCTCCCCTAGTGATCTGTTCAAAATGTGAGAATCTGTTTACTATTCTAGTTCTTCTCCAAGGAGGAGGCCCATATTACCTAATTGGCATCTAAACAGCGATTTTAATCTCCATATTTTTAGTTTTTTGAGAAACTTCCATACTATCTTCCGTAATGGCTATGCTAATTTATCTTCCTGCCAAAAGGGTTCCTTTTTCTCTACATCATTGCCAAGACTTGTTATCTTTCATCTTTTTGGTACTAGTCATTCTGACAGATATAAGGTGATATCTCATTATGGCATTGTATATTATATTAAAACCCCATAAAGATATAGTTATGATTTATCAATTCAACATAATATTAATACAGAAAGAAGGAAAATCAGGCTGCATTTAAACCTTATGGGACCCACCAACTCCAAAGGAGCTTCAAATAGCTATGGCTTTAATCCACAGAACAGCTCTTTTTGAACACTATTCTTTGTGCTCATTTTTTAAAATTAAAAAAACAAATATTTTTATTTGATGTAGGGGGGTAAAAATGTCTTTTTGTTACACAGATGAATTGTATGGTGGCGAATTCTAGACTCAAGTGTACCTGTCACTGGAATAGTGTAGGTCATACCTAAGAAGTAATTTTTCATCTCACGTCCCCTTCTAACCTCCCCCTCTGAGTCTTCATTATCTATTATGTTACTCTGTATTATCAGGCATGCCCATCACTTACTACCATTGACATATGAGAACATGCAGCATTTGGTTTTTTGTTTTGACCTACTTTGTCCTCTGCCCATTTTATAGATTTGGAACCTGAAGCTGGAGAGGCCAAGTGATTTACTCAGAATGCACAGGAAATTAATGCTGGGATTCACCTCCAGGTTTTTCTGTCTATAAACCTAGTGCTCTTTCCAATTCTAGAAAAAAGTTGGTTTGTTTGTTTATTTACTTATTTTTTAATTATTATTTCCTTTTTACTTGTTTGATTTGTTTGTGATCCAAACAATGCCACTTTTAGGTTCATGTTTGTGTTACTGGACAAAGAGGGACAAGGATAGTTCCACTGAATTTTGCCAGAAGGCTAGGATTCTGGAGAACAGTAAGATTAGTAGCATCTCCAAGACAGTGTTGTTCTCCCATTTCCAAAATTATAGTTTTATACATAAAAGTTCAAAGCAAAGACTACACCAACCCCTATTCCAAGTAATAATTGGCATAACTCATTGTCCTATTACAACATTCCAATTCGAGTTAATTTCCTAAATCAATCCACCTAAACTCAACATAGGCATATTTAGGGTAGGAGCTAAATTTACAAAATAGTAAGAATGGGAGACAGGAGGTGAAGGTCAGGCAGGACCTAAATCAACCAGATCAGCTGTGTCATTTCTGCCCTAGCCTGCCTGACTCCATCTATTCTCACTGCATGTGCTTTCATTTGTGGGCGTTTATTTCCTTATGATTGTCATTATTTTTTCTTTCTTCTTGATCATGTGATCTATACAGAAAGAGTTCCACAGCAGAAAGATGGCAACTGTTACATTAGTTGCTAAAGGAAAAAATAAAATTTATCCTTTGAGAGGTATATGGAAACTGATTGCAGGGTTTCAAATGAAGTTGAGACCAGAATTATTCCTGAGCTGTTAGAAGTGGTTGTGATGGAATTTTCCCTTCCTAAAGCTATTGTTATGGTCATAAATCCTTTAAAAGTTGATGAGATGTGGTTTACATTTTTCTCTTCTGTAAAACAAGCCAATTTACTTACAAATGCTAAAAAGTCCGATGATACCAGGTGTTGGCAACACTGTGGAATAAGAGTAACTCTCACATACTGCAGGAAGAATCATCAACTAGTATAGCCAGTGATGTTTGTAGGACAACTCTCTGTCCTTGGACTGACCAGTTCTCCCCTTTCTCATTGGTGATTCTCAATTGGTGATTCTCAATAATTGTAGAAGGTGCTAGGAATGCAATATCCTGAGATAAAGAGTAAATTGGCTGAACAGCTTGGGCTCTATTTCTGTCTGTCTTAAAACAGTATGTCCTACAACACTTAGCCCAGTGGATCATGGTGCCCTGGGGTTAAAACCCAAGAGGGCTGCTTTTTGGGTTCCCTTGGTTCAGGTGCACTGTGGGACACACCTAGATCAGACTTCATCTGTCCTAGGTAACTTTCCAGAACCTTGGGGGACCAGCTAGCTGTAAATCCTATGCTTCTATTGTTCCTTGTTGCTTATCTGTGGGTAAGAAAGCTGCTTTGCTTAACTTGTTATGCGAATACTCTCTGTCTCACTGGACTTGTGCAAATCATAGAGCAGTGGTGTCCAACCTTTTTTTCACTGCCACACATCATGCCTGTATCCTGGCACTTAGACAGCCTGAGTTAGGTGGATCACCTAAGCTCAGGGGTTTAAGGCCAGCCTGAACAAGAGCAAGACCCTGACCCTGTCTTTACCCAAAATAGAAAAACTAGCCAGGCATTGTGGTGGGTACCAATAGTCCCAGATACTTGGAAGGCTGTGGCAAGAGGATTGCTTGAGTCTGAGTGTGAGTTTGCAGTGAGTTATGATGCCAGGGCACTTTACCTAGAGGGCAGAGTGAGACTATGTCTAAAAAAAAAAAAAAAGAGTTTAGTTGTCTTTGGGTCATGCATTAAATAAATGCTAACAAGAGCTGATTAGCAAGAAAAAGGTCTATTCGATCTCTGACAACCACAGATAAGCAAAAAAAAGTCCTCATGGAATCAATATGTGGCCCACAGTCTGGAGGTTGGACACCTCTGTGATAGAGGAACCAAGATGAAGACATCAAAGAACCAGTTAACTATTATATAACAACAGATTTTGAAAAAAGGGCCCAGAGAATGAAAGAAAAACTGTCTAAAGGAAATGATGATTCATCTAAACCAATTATAAGAGTCATGGATGACAGGGCTTCCTCCAGAAATGAAAGACTTTGGTCATGGGCCAAGAACTTTTAAGAGAAGAGCCAATGACAAATCTGGAGATAGATCAATCTGGACAGATACTACAGCTGACAGGGAAAGGAAAGCTAAGGAAACATAAGAAGCAAGGAAGTCATTCAATAAGAAGGATGAAGAATATATATTGTCAGGAAGAGATAAGAGATTGGCTGAGCAAGTATCCTCATATAAAGAATCAAAAAGACCAGAATCTCTTATGGACATTCATCACAAAACATTAAAGAGTAAGGCTGCTAAAGATAAAAATAAGTCTTAAGAAAGAATACTATTTGACTGTGATAAGGATATCAAGGTTAATCAATTTGATGAAGCTCAGAAAAAAATCCCCAATAAATAAATCTAGAGAACTAAACACCAGATTTTCACATGGCAAAGGCAGTATGTTTTTATAAGTAGTATATTTCAGTGGGGTATATTTTCATACTAATCAGTTTGAACTTTTCTAGGTACTCTTTGTCTTTAATAATTGTGTGCTAAAATCTGTTTCCTTTTATATAATACATTATAAACCTATAATATAGGATAACAATGTTATCCAGTGAAGTTGAAAATATGCATGCTTTACGTCTAATCTCACTCCTAGAGAAAACCCTGCGAATCTGCACTGGGCAAGATGTGTGAGACTATTCATGGTGTCAGACTGTTTGTAATAACCATAAACTAGAGAAGAAACCCTAAATGTCCACCACTAACTGAATGAACAAAGAAGCTATGCTCTAGTCAGAGAAGGCTTACAGAGATGGCTCACTCTATAGTGATATTAAAAATGGATGTGTAATTGCTATATTCAACACCCTATCGGGGTATCATTCAGCAGAATGTTGTGCAAAAGAAGTAAGATACTGTATTTATTTGGAGTGTAGGGGAAAAGAGTCAGTCTAAATCAAATTTTGTAAAGCCAAAAGGTGAACAGAGGCAACAAAGCCATGCACAAAAGCCAAAAAAAAAAATAATTTTTGTCTAAGTTAGAATATTGATTACCTCTCAGAGAGAGATTGGGCCTTTATCAGGGAGAACCACAACTTATGGGCTCTAAGAGCTGGATATATATCTGTTTAGTAGTTACCTGCGTATAGTTCTCAAACTGAATATATATGTCTTATGTCCTTTTCTGTGTGTTTGTATGCTAACTTTCCTGAAAAAATACTAGTGACTGACTTTATATGTGTGTAGGTATGCATGTGTATATGTATATATGCATTCATTGAATAAGCAAAGAATTGTTATAGTCTCAGGGTCATTTTAAAAATATTTATGCTTTTGTATAAGACGAAAGATGGAGGCACAGAAGAGGTTGAAGACAGGGTTGAAGACCCTTGGACCTCAGCCATCTTGTAGACTTTTTCTTTCTTTCTTTTTTTTAATAGAGTTTTTCTTTTTAATGTTGATATTTCAATCTTCTTTTGTTGCCATTTTCCTTTTTTCTCCTTTTTCTAAAGTAGAAAGAAGACAGTAAAGCCTGTATAAAAGTAAGCTTTATTAGAGTACTAGAATCTTAGTATCTTAGACTTATAAGAAGGTGAACACAAAATTTATTGTTCAAACTGGGATACTTTTGAAAGTGAAAAGTGGCATTATTAATAATTACTTTGGGGATGAAACATAAACCAAGACCATCTATAACAAACAGGATTATATGATTACCTTATTTAGGACTGCCTGTGGAAATAATGTTGTCCAAACTCACATGAGGAAAGAGTTTTCGTTCATCAGACAAGAAGTATTAGTTTCCCAAGAATGCAAAAGGAAGAGCTCCTGAAAGAAGCTGTGTATTTTTCTCCCTGACTACCCCTAGAATTATCGTCTTGATGCCCATGCAGCTATTGTGCCTAGACTACCTGGATTAGTTTCCTGGGGCTGTCCTAAAAGTTCCACAAACCAGGTGACATGTTTCACTGATCTGGAGGCTGGAAGTCAGATATTAAGGTATTGGCAGGGCCAATTTCCCCTGGAGCCTTTAAGGGAGGATCCTTATTTGCCTCTTCCAGTTTCTGGTAGCTCCAGGCATTTTTTGGCTTTTGTCAGTATCATTCCAATCTGTATCTCTGTTTTTCCCCTAACTGTCTTTCTGTCTGTCTCTGTCTTCATGTGCAGTTTTCATCTTCTTATTAGGATGCTAGTATGTTGAATTAGGGCCTACCCTAATAATCTTACTTTAACTACATCTACTGAGCCTCTATTTCCAAATAAGGTCACATTCTCAGGTACTGGGGATTAGGACTACAATATATTTTTTTGAGGGACCCAGTTCAACTCATAACACTACCGTTCTTAAACCAAGACTTTCTTCTTCTTTTTTGGTTCATGACTTTTTAGCACAACTCACATTTCAAAAGTAACATTAGTGAAATTTAAGTGGGAGAATAAACAGTACTATTTCCGAAGAACTATTTCCAGTAAAAGCAGCAAAGAGTTCTTTGTGCCAAGATAATCTGATCATGAGGGACAATGTTAGGGGCGCTGCTTACACTCCTGCCCAAGGTCCTTGCCTGTTTCATGGATGAGGCCTGTGGGAGCCATCTTGTTCTTCTAAGAAGGGAAGCTCTAGTTTTTTGATATTTCTCCCCGTTCACAGTAAAATCCCAATTTTCTCAAACTGATTCTTTATTCTCTTTCCACTGGCCTTTTCTCAGTGGACATTCTACTGAGTTCTGTAGGAGGAATCTGTCTTGGTCACCATTAATTGACACAAACAGGTATAAAATGGATGATCTTGCTTTTTTCCTTATCTATATTATATGCATAGTTTCTTCTGGAGAGTTCTGAGATAATGTTTCTTACTCTTTTTCTTTTTTCCTGCCAGCCCCTTCAGAGAAAAGCCTACTTTATAATATTGAAGATGTAGGCCCCTTCTTACTTAGCCAATGCAATTGGAACTGGTAGTTGTAATTCAAAAAACAGAGTTAGAATATACAAACAATATATGCATACAATTTTAAGATAAACACTTAACTGAACATAAATTTAATAAAATCAAGAATTTTACATGGTTTAGAAAAAAATCTAGTTTTTGTTGTATAGTTCAATAATTTTTGAAAATTATAAAATTAGCATCCTTGCCTAGTTCCTAATCTGAGTGGAAATGTTTTAAATTTTACTCCATTCAATATGGTATTGGCTGTGAGTTTGCTGTAGATGGCCTCTATCAGTTTAAGGAATGTCCCTTCTATGCCTATTTTCTTAAGTGTTCTTATCACGAAAGGATGCTGGATATTATCAAAAGCTTTTTGTACATCAATTGAGAGAATCATATGGCCTTTGTTTTTTATTTTATTTATGTGATGTATTTATATTTATAGATTTGCATATGTTGAACCAACCTTGTAATCCTGGAATAAAAGCACCTTGATAATGGTGTATAATTTTTTTGATGTGTTATTCAATTTTGTGTGCATTGAATAGTTTTGCAATTGATATTCATTAATGATGTTCATTAATGATATTGGTCTATAATTGTCTTTCTTTGTTGGATCCTTTCCTGGTTTGGGGATTAGGGTGATATTTGCTTCATTGAGTGTGTTGAGAAGTATTCCTTCTTTTTTTCTATGCTTTGGAAAACATTATATAATATAGGTACGAGTTCCTCTTGAAAGGTTTGATAGAATTCTGATGTGAAACCCTCTGGTCCCGGACTTTTCTTTTTTGGAAGATTTGTATTGTTGACGCTATTTCAGTGATTGATATAGGTCTATTCAAGATTTCTAATTCTTTCTGTTTGTGTCTAGGAAGGTGGTGTTCCATTTACTTCCAGGTATTGCTCCATTTACTTTAGAGAAGAGGAGAGAGAGGGGAGGGGAAGGGGTGAAGAGAAAGAAAGGAAGGTATTTGGACCTAACATGCATGATGCAATGGTACATTTTAAAACTATTAAGAAAAAAGTATAATTGTGATGGATGTGTTAATCAGTTCAATGTAAACATTTCAAATGGTATATCAAATCAGTACACTGAACCCCATAAATGCATCAATGTACACAGTTATGATTTAATAAAAATAAAAACATTATAATATTAACTCAGGTCTTACAATGCAAAAACAAATTTTTTAACTGTTTGGGATGATTTGAGGGTATAAAGAATTAGTTTGCAATGATTGCATTTGTTAGGTAAAGTCCCTCAACAAAAACTAATTCTTACATATCTTTATTTATACCATATTAATAATTTAGGCTGCAATCTTGATCAAATACATGTAGTCCTCATCCTTCTTCTTCATTTTTAGGTCCATTTGTTTCTGTCAGGATCATCCATGATAGACATTCTGACATATAATCTCCATTAGTTCATTTGTTATTTGTTATTTCCCTTCATTATGTCATGTGTCAAGCAGAGTATTCTAAAATAAGAGTTACTCATCAGTCTATAAAAGTTTTCTTTCTGATAATTGTTGGCATATGGACAATCTTTTAATTGTTATGGCCACAGAGTTATAGATTGGAGCTCCACTTCAGCTTTATTGCAGTTACCTTCAATACTTCAATGGATCCTTCATTACTTACAGTTTCGGTTGGAAAGTGGATCTAGAGTTAAAAATATTTCCTGGTTTTGACTATAATTATGTAAGCTATTATCATTGGGGGAGCTGCCAGCAGGGTATATGGAATACTCTGTGCTATTTTTGCCATTTTTTTTAAATGAGTAAAACTATTTCAAAATGAAAAAAAGTTAAGAATTGCATTTGGAACTTAAAGACCCACATGAAGACATTTGAGTGCATTGTTATTCTGAATTTTTACATATTTTACACCCATACTTTTACAGTTATCATATCGATACCTCTTCCAACATCAGTTTATAGAATCTCTCTTTTAATGTAGAGACTAATTTAAGCATTTAATTTAATGTAGGAGAAATAGCTTTGTCTACTCACTAGTGCAAGTAATAATTAAGACATAATAAAAGCGTAAGTAATAATAAATAAGGCTATAATTATAGTCATAAGTACAATTGGTATAAGTAGGTTTACAAACAAGCAGAGCTCAGCAGATAGCCAAGCTGGGACTGGAGTGTTCATATGTTCTTGACATGCTGTGAAAATTTATTCATATGTTTTCCAGAGCAAATAGTATAAGTTTATCCAGGAGGATAATTATATACAGGATGTTTAAGAAAGATTCTACTGTACCATGAGTGCATAGTCATTCAAGAGCAGTTCCCTCAGATTTACTGCTCTCACAGACAAGGAGGAAATCAAGATACAGAGATTTAAGCAACTAACTAAATACAGGACGACTCAGAGGCTGCTCTGCAGTTAGGAAAGATTGTTTTTAGTCTCTGAGCTCATGAATTGCTCCTATACTGGTATTTTTTTGTTAAGATACTGGATGCATAGATCTACAGGAAATGTGAAACCCTTTTTTCACCAAATGAGATTTGTAGATTAGGTGACAATGCTGATTTGAGCTTGAAGAAATTTGTCAAGTTTTTTTTTTTCCAGTTTGCTTGTTTTTTGCCTAAAGGTATGCTAGAAAGCTTGATCTTAAAAAGCACACTTAGGTTTGAAAGCTAGACATTATGGAAAACTCTTCTCATCACACTGAAAAAGAATTTTAAGCAGTTTTGAAGTCCATTGGGCCTCCACATCAATTATTCTCATCTCTTTTCACTGAACATTAAACGTTGCTAGCAGAGATGAATTGCTTCTTGTGAGGTTTCACTCCTGTTTCGTTTTAGTAGGATTTATACTGCTGCCTTCTCCAGGCTGTCAAGTTCCCTTTTCTGAGAATTCCCAGGAAAAAGAGCAATGGATGGGACAAGCAGGAGAAAAAATCTTGGGGATGTGCATGAAAAGTAACAGGACATACTGTGTGGGAAGCATGAGTTTTTTATTCCCTCTCAAAAAAAATTTCATAAAAACCAATGTCTTATCAAACAACAATGTTATAAAGGACATTTTACCAAGAAGAGCATACATAGCCCCCCTTGTTTAGTTTTAACATTGCCCTGATTTCTTTGCATAATTACACACTGCCCCAAAGTGAAAGATTCACTCTATTATCTAGGTGTTTCATCCACCTGGATGGAAGCATTTTCTGAGGTTGCAACTCTCCTCCTAAAGTAAACAAGCATGCTGCATGAGAAAATAAGTCTGGAGGATTGTAATTTAAATAAATTTAGATAAAAACCTGAATGGTCTCTCCTGTAGCATTTCTCGTAAACCTGGCCAAGTCTCAATAAGAATCTTGAAGAAGGGATGACAGTCTGACAGTCTACAGCAGTTGTCAGATTTGTTAGGAAATCACTCCATATCTCTCTAGATTAACATTACAAAGATGATAGGAAATGCTGATCTTCAATCAACTTCAAGGAAAATAATTTCTTCCCTCTCTGATTCTTAAACAGAGAAAGAGGAACTCAAATAGAGGAAGAGAAGCAAGTATTTTAGGAATTACTTTTACTATTACTCCTTCAATATCATTTCCAGGAAAAGTTACTCATTATTTCTAACTATTTCAATTGCAACCTCTACTTTTAGGATTTGCCTTTTGCATGACTTGTTAATTACATGCTACAGTTAATTGAATGTGGTGATTCATCAGTCTAATCTTTCCTATTCTAAAAATTACCTCTCAAATGACATTATTTTCATACTTAGAGGCTCACTCCCACCTTGTAACTTATTTTAAAGATGGTATTGTACATAAATTTGCCAGAGCCTTTTATGAAACGATGACAAAAGTGTGCCTAGTAGAATTCGTTGAAATCTGCAGAAATAATTTTTTAAAATAATGCTACTGTTGAGGGATAGTAATGAGTTGAATATTGTCTATTCAATGTTATTTCATAAGGTTATGCTTGGCAGAATGGCAGATTGAACTAAAGGTTATGGTTTGGTAGGCTCTATACAACAGAGAATAACATAAAAAATTTACCCTATATTTGCTTTGCATTTGCCAGTTCTCATAATTTTTAAGAGTTACCTATAATAATGTATAGTTGTTGACATTTTAAATCCTTATAGTGCAGGTTGAATAATGGTAATAGCAAAATGAATACGGTGGTTGGCATATAACTGGCACTTCATAAAATGCTTATTTTCTGAAAAACATTTAAAGTACACTATAAAGAACCAGTAGTACTCCAGAAGGGCCCTTTTCTAAATCAGAGAGGTTCATTTTATAAACTGCTGGTTTCACCAGGACAGCCTTGACATGTGCTGAGAAAGGTGGTTTTAATTAAAGCTGTGATGTTTCATCATCTGAACTTTGTTTATTGCTCCGTGGATCTGATTTATGAAGAGCAGGGGATGCATAAATTCTTAAATGTGAAACTTGGGTTGGAAGAATTAGAAGGAAAATTAATTTTACACTGTAACCAGGAGCATAAACATTTGCTTCTGTCTGGAACTAAACACAAACTTGGTGAAAAAAAGAAAAAACAAGGCTATTGCTACAGAGTGCCAAGAGATCAGCTTGTCTGACAGCACAAGCTAGAACATCTGGGTGACATGGGAAGTTTTCAGCATTACCAGCTAACTTATTGCATATATATGCCACAAAGACTACTGGAACTAAAAACAGCACTCATGCAGCTATAGGTTGTCGCTAGAGCTCTTAGCAAAGCTTGGTCAATCTAAGATTTCCTGTGATGTTTAAAATTGCAGAACCCTCTGACATTTATTAAAAGTTGACACTATCTGAGTTCTAAGCAAAATGATTATACATGTAAAGAAAGCCAATCCTCTATGTTGCCTGACAGCATGTTGCTAGAACATCTGGATGACATGGGAAGTTTTAAGCATTTTCAGCTTAAAATGTAATTATTAAATTTGATTAAATTTAATTTAATAATTACACATATAAACTATATAAAAAAGCCAACCCTAGAAAAGTTTGTCCCTGTGTGTGTGTGTGTGTAAGATAAATGAACCTAAAAGCCCAAGATGCAGAGACTAGGTCCATGGCTTCTTTGGATTGATGTCATCCTCTCTGGTGTTAGAAGAAATATTTCTGAAGCATCGTCAGAATCAGCACTGAGATGCTCTGTTCTGAGCAGCAGAATTTCCCCTGGATCTTCAAAATGCTTAAAAGTTCATTCCCAAGAATCCCAAGGGAAATTCTGTTAGTGTGTCTTTCTCTCCAGCAATACTGTTAAGTCTATAAGGGTAAGACCACTGTCTTAATCAGTTTTGTGTGTTCAGGGATGAGTATGGTGTGTGTGTCCCACAAATATTTGTTGCAGGAATGAATGGACTGCTGGGAATGATAAGAGAACAATTGATCCTTTCTGTGTGATGGTGACTGCTCCCCCCCACCCCCCGCAGACTTTGAGAAGTGGTTCTGTGACACTTATGTCTGAATCACTGGGAGACTTTCTAAAAATGTATGTTCCTACTGAAACAGGCCTTCTGAAGTTGAGCCTCAGAACCCTGTGCTTTTATTTAGCAAGCTGCCTCATGCAGGCAATCCCTGTGCAGATTGGTGTAGATAAGCACTGTCTCAGAGATTGTGCACCCCTAGTTTCCATCTCCATGCAAAAATAGTCATCATGGAGACAACTTGCTGAGTCAGCTTTTTGATTGTCAAGGTTTCTATATTAACTGCCACAAGATAAAGAAAGTTAGAGCGACCTTATGACTGTAATATCCTTCATCTGGGAGTCACCAGCACGTGAGATCTGTGATCAGATCCTATGGACAAAAGTTCTAGCTTCTGCCAGAAGTGTTCCCTTTTCTCTACATCCACTCCAACATCTGTAGTTTTGGAATTTTATGTGAACCACTCGTACTGGAGTTAGATGATATCTCAAAGTGGTTTTGATTTGCATTTTTCTGATGATTAAAGATGATGAGCATGG
>CAUYON010117543.1:0-13430 GCA_963573935.1 Arctocebus calabarensis
GTCACTTGATGCCTCCAGATCATCAGGAAAGAATGATAGTTTGAACTCCTCTGTCCCCACTTGGATACCCTTGCTATCCTTCTTTTGCCCGATTATATTGGCTAGGACTTCCAGCAGTATGTTAAATAGTAGGCATCCTTGTCTGGTTCCAGTTCTAAGGGGAAATACTTTCAGTTTTTCTTCATTTAGTATGATATTTGCTGCGCGTTTGTCATAAATGTCTTCTATCAGTTTAAAAAATTTCCCATCTAGGCTGGGCGCCTGTGGCTCAAGAGGCTAAAGCGCCAGACACAAACACCTGAGCTGGCAGGTTCGAATCCAGCCTGGACCCACCAAACAACAATGACGGCTGCAACCAAAAACTAGCCCGGGCGTTGTGGCGGGCACTTGTAGTCCCAGCTACTTGGAAGGCAGAGGCAGGAGAATCACTTGAGCCCAGGAGTTGGAGGTTGCTGTGAGCTGTGATGCCACAGCACTCTACCCAGGGTGACAGCTTGAGGCTCTGTCTCAAAAAAAAAAAAAAAAAAGGAAATTTCCCATCTATGCCAATTTTCTTAAGTTCTTATCAGAAAAGGATGCTAAATTTTATAAAGTGTTTTTTCTGTATCTGTTGAGATCATAGGATCTTTGGTTTTGCTTCTGTTTATGTAGTGAATTTTTTATGGTTTTGTATGTGTTAAACCAGCCTTGCAACCCAGAGCTGAAGCCCACTTGGTCGTGATAAAAATTTTTTTTGATGTGTAGCTGAATTCTGTTTGCTAAGATTTTGTTGAGTATTTTTACATCAATATTCATTAATGAAATTGGTCTGTAGTTTTCTTTTTTGTTGTATCCTTTCCTGATTTTGGTATTGGGGTGATATTTGCTTTGTAGAAGGAGTTGGGGAATATTCTATCCTTCTCATTGTTTTGGAATAGGTTCTGCAATAAAGGTGTTAGCTCTTCTTGGAAGGTTTGGTGGGATTCTGCTGTGAAACTGTCTGGTCCACAACTTTCTTTTTGTTGGAAGCTTTTTTATAGTATTGTGCCCTTATACATTTTCAAATTTCTGGGCATAAAGTTTTTTGTAGTATCTGGTGAAGATCTTTTGTATCTTTGTGGCATCTGTTATTATATACCCTTTTTCATTTCTAAATGAGCTTCTTAGAAATCTTGCTTTTCTGTTTCTAGTTAATCTGGTCAAAGGTTTTTCAGTTTTATTTACCTTTTAAAAAACTGACTTTTTGTTCCATTAATTTTCTGAATAGTTCTTTTGGTCTTAATTTCATTTACTTCCTATCTAATTTTGATTATTTATTGTCTTCTGCTTGATTGGGATAGAATTGTTTTTCCTTTTCTAGTTCCTTGTGCTGATTCATTAGATTGTTGATCTGTGCTCTTTCTATTTTCTGGATGTGAGCATTTAATATGATAAATTTCCCTCTTAGGACTGCTTTTGTAGTATTCCACAGGTTTTGATAGCTTGTGGCTTCATTGTCATTTTGTTCCAGGAATCTAGTGATTTCCTTCTTTATCTCCTCCTTGACGTGGCTGTTGTTCAGCAAAAGGTTGTTTAGTTTCCATGACTTTGTGGGGAATGAAGGTATCTGTAGGAATTGAGTTCTACTGTTATTTCATTGTGGTCTGTAAAGATGCAAGGTATAATTTATATTCTTCTAAATTTGTTGAGGTTTGATTGTGTCCTAGGGTCTGATCAATTTTGGAGAATGATTCATGAGCCATAAGAAGAATATATACTTAGTAGTGTTAGAATGAAATGTTCAGTATCTATCTGTTAAACCCATTTGTTCTAAAGTTGTATTTAAGTACAAAGTTTCTTTGTTCAGTTTCTCTATGGAGGATCTGTCCAGTTCTGTCAGTGATTTGTTGAAGTCCCTGGCTATTACAGTGTTGTAGATCATCATATTGTTTAGGCCAAGTAGTGCTTCTGTTCAAGAAAATGCGTAAGCTATTTTCTGGCTTCGCACCTATAGCCCCAGTGTATAAGGTGCTGGCCACATACACTGGGGCTGGTAGGTTTGAACCCAGCATAGGTCTGCTAAACAACAATGACAACTACAACAAAAAAATAGCCAGGAGTCGTGGCTGGTGCCTGTAGTCCCAGCTAGTTGGGAGGCTAAGGCAAGAGAATTGCTTAAGCCCAAGAGTTTGAGGTTGCTGTGATCTGTGAACTCACAGCCTCTACTGAGGGAGACATAATGAGACTCTGTCTCAAAAAAAAAGAAAGAAAGAAAGTACGTAAGCTATTTTGAATAGAGAACTAATTAAAGAATAATTTGGTACATTTTATACCAAAAATGTATTCTACACCAAATTTTAATTATTGTTGGATTACACATTCCACAAACACTCTACTGCTACTGCAATTTAGTATTCGTGTTATTTGGGATGTAGTGTTTTTTATAACTCCCAGGAAGGTTGTCTATGTAAGTTATAGGTGAGGTTTTTGTATTAATGTTGAACTAAAATTATTTTTCAATCTGTGACCAGGAGGCTTAAAACACCCAGGAAACCTCCAGTGAAAAAAGGAGGATCCCAAACAAACCTTAAAGACCCAGTTGGGGTAAGGTCTCCCAATGGATGTATGTGTGTATATTCTTTCTTCAGTCTTTTCTGTCTAATGTTAGTCTTTTCTATCTTATGTATATGTTTGGAATGGAAGGAAAAAGAGATGCGAAAGTGCAATTAAAAAAAATACATTTAGTTAAATGGATTTACTAAATTGTGTAAAACTGGTTCTGGCTGTGAAATTTTGTTTTATCTATAGGATTATTGGTCTAGTAAAATGAAGTCTTTTGTTTTTTTCTCACCTATAAATAGTAATTAATGACATGAATCATGAGGAGAGCCTCAAAATTTTGGGGACCAAGTTTCATAAAGACTATGGTATAGCATATCTTAATTCAGCCTAATGCCTACTCATAATTGCAAATACTTCACTAGTTTCATTCTTAGGAACTTTTTTTGTTTTGAGACAGAGTCTTAGTATGCTGCCCTCGGTAGAGTGCTGTGGCATCACAGCTCACAGCAACCTCCAACTCTTGGGCTTAAGCAATTCTCTTGCCTCATCCGCTTACGTGTCTGGGACTACAGACGCCTGCTACGATGCCTGGCTATTTTTTGGTTGCAGTTGTCATGGTTTAGCTGGCCCTGGCTGAGTTCGAACCTGCCAGCCTCATTGTATATGGTTGACATTCTAACCACTGTTCTGTGGGTGCTGAGCCAGGCTTAGAAACTTGCTTTTAAAAGCAAATATCAAATAAAAGAGAATTGCTTTGCCCTAAGGCAGCAGTTGTAACAAGGAAAATACATGCCGGTATTAGGAAGGTTGAGAACCACTGCTCTAAGGTATTTTAAATCTGCCACTGGAGTCCAGGTCTGACTCAAGGGAATCATGGTTTTTGTACGGAGAACAGATTTTCCCTTAAAACTCCCCCAACCTTTTTATTTCTTCGTATATTAAGTATTAGGTTAAACTGGCAAGTTTTAAATTAACATCTAACTCCAAAGAATTCTAATAGTTTAAAAAATTTTATTGTGTGATATATTGTTGGCTTTCAGAGTTTTTTTTATTTTTAGTAGTATAACTTTATTTGTACAATATACTCTTTATACTATTATAATAATGAAGACAAGTTGTATAATTTACTACTTTTATGTGTATTTTAATGTTTTCATATCTAATATGTCTGTTTGCATTTGTCAGTGTCAACTAGCAGATTTTCATTGTAATAGCTATAGCTTTTTCTCTTAAGTTGAGAGATCAAATGTTTTGGAAGGATGAATGAGAAGCTTAAATGAAAAATCAGGCAAAATGTGAACCTTTGTTCTTTATATTCCTTCTTGTTTTCTCAGGTATACTGTAGAGTACGCCCACTGAGCTTTCCTGATCAGGAATGTTGCATAGAAGTGATCAATAATACAACTGTTCAGCTTCATACTCCTGAGGGTTACAGACTCAACCGAAATGGAGACTATAAGGAGGTAATTCCTACTAGAGCCAAGTTGTTTTTACTCAGTATATTGTTTCCTGTGGCTTTTGCTTTTACATTTTTAAATTTAAGAAAGTTCATGTGTGATCTCAGGTTTTTGGGAAGACTTACTACTTCACTATAACCTTTATATCTAAAGTGTGGGGTAAAAATACCCACATATGTGCTCCATTAAGACTGGGAAAGAATGGGTTAACATGACTTTTGCTAATGCCGAAAAAGCAAGAGAGCTGGGCTGCCCTGAGGCATACATAGAAGCTGTTTATTGGAGATAAAACCCATAAACAGAAACTCTGAAGTTATGCAAGCAACCAAGCCCAAGAGGGTCAGAGGTTGAGAGCCCCTCCCCCCCTTTGGTTAAATACATATTGTCTTAAGGGCTTAAAGGTGGTTGACAAGTGTTAAATATACATTGTCTTAAGGGCTTAAAGGTCTCAGCACTGCAAAAAAACAGTCATAAAATCTATTGGAGGTTAACTTAATGGGCACATGAAAACTTAAAAGGTTCAGCAGCTTTAGATTTTTTAGATCTTTTACACAAATGGATGACGCATATTTTAGTGAGAATGTAAAGCAGAAAAACATTTGTTGTTGTGTAGACTTGATGTCTGCCACTTAGGTTTAGAATTAAATAGAAGAAGTTAGATAATGGTAAATGTTTTACCATTGATCATTGATTAAGTGTGTATGTGACCACCAGTGTATAAAAGTGGCCAGAAATAAAGATGATTGCTACATGCCAATCTCGAGCAGTAGCCTGTTTCTTGCACCTTTTAACATTACAGAAGTGAGCTTGCACCTGAGGCAAAGCTGCTGTCCCTTGGGTCTCCCGTCATGCAGCACTAAAGTATTTTTGATTTCTGGGATGCACAGACACATCGCTGGTACACTGGTGTTAGAAAATTGGATTTGGGGGTTACTTTATTCCACTGTATACTTACTAGTTTTTAGAGTATGTTAGAGATAGCTTAATGTGGAACGACATATAATTGTGCTAACACACCCACTGAGATTAAAGAAATTGACCTTAAGAAGATCTCCTTGAAAATCCCAATTTCAGTGTAAGAGGCTATCTGTCCTTTCTTTGTCTTGAGGACTGTTTAAGCATTGTACTTCCTGCAGTAGGCAGGGGCTACAGGAGCGTCTATCACTTTCACTCCTTTCTAGGACTTGTGCTTGGCTAATATGTTTTATGATCATCTTGTATATCATTTGTATTATTTTCATTAATTTATTTTGTTTTGGCTCGGCGCCTGTGGCTCAATGGCCTAAGGCACCAGCCACGTACACCTGAGCTGATGGGTTCGAATCCAGCCCAGGCCCACCAAACAACAATGACGGCTGCAACCAAAAAATGGCCGGGCGTTGTGGCGGGCGCCTGTAGTCCCAGCTACCTGGGAGGCTGAGGCAAGAGACTCGCTTGAGCCCAGGAATTGGAGGTTGCTGTGAGCTTGTGATGCCACTGCACTCTATCCACTCTATCCAGGGTGACAACTTGAGGCTCTGTCTCAAAAAAAAAAAAAAAATTATTTTGTTTCCTTTTTTACAAAAGTTTGAGTTGCATACGCACAAAAAAAGACATAATTGTGCTAAGCAGTTATTTATATATGTATGTGTGTGTGTATATATATATACACACAAACACAGTTTCATGTGTGGACATTAAAATTAATAATAGACATCTGTACTTGTATCATCCTCTTATGAAGTGTTATTTTTGTTTGTTTTGTTTTTGAGATAGAGTCTCACTGTGTCACCCTTGGTAGGGTGCCGTGACGTCATAGCTTACAGCAACCTCCAACTCTTAGGCTTAAGTGATTCTCTTGCCTTAGCCTCCTGAGTAGCTGGGACTATAGGCGCCCACCACAACACCTGGCTATTTTTTGGTTGCAGTTGTCATTGTTTAGCAGGCCCAGGCCGGGTTTGAACCTGCCACCCTTGGTGTATATGGCCGGTGCCCTGCTGGCTGACCTACGGGTGCCATCAGGTTTTTCCATCTTTTTTTTTTTTTTTTTTTTTTTTTTGACAGAGCCTTAAGCTATCACCCTCGGTAGAGAGCTGTGGTGTCACAGCTCACAGCAACCTCCAACTCCTGGGCTTAAGCAATTCTCTTGCCTCAGCCTCCTGAGTAGCTGGGACTATGGGCACCCCCACAACGCCCAGCTATTTTTTGGTTGTAGTTGTCATTGTTTGGCAGGCCTGGGATGGATTCGAACCCACCAGCTCTGGTATATGTGGCTGGCACCTTAGCTGCTTGAGCTACAGGTTTTTCCATCTTAATGGTAGCAGCAAAGAAGCCTAGAGAGCAAGTAGCAATGAAATTATGAAAGGTGTTTTCCACAGCTTGTTGAGACTTAAATATTTTTCCTTGCGAGAAGTGGTTTAAACCTTGGCAGAAGTGGTTGCCATTGTTGCAAAGTCTGATGAATATGACGGAGAGAGTTTTTAAGTCCTGCTTCAGTAGTTTCAGCAGGATTGTTGTGCACAGCAGTTGTCTTGCAAGAGGATTGTCTCTATTGACCTGCCTTTATTGACCAATCTCTGCTGCTTAACTGTATACAACTTCATCATTTCATCCAGTTAGTTGCTGTAGCCATCCTCTGTAATCAGTAGACCAGATTTCATGAAGCTGTAGTGGGTATCAGCACTGGACCACCAACTAGACACTATTAGCTTTTACAGATGAAAAATTCAGTTTTTTACTGTTTTGGCGCTTTATTTTTATCTAGTCATTGTCCCATATGCTTGTGATTGTCAAAAGAATCCATTTCTCATCACATAATAATATGGTCTTGAAATGGTTCATTTTTATGATATGACAGCAAAAAAGGGCAAGCTTTGAAGTGATTTAATTTAATTTAATTTTCATTTAATTTATGCAGAACCCATCTATCCATCTTCTTTACCTTGTTAATTTGTTTCAAATGGTCTAATATTGTTGACATAGTAATGTCAAACTTTGCTGCTAGTTTACACACAGGTTGAGATGGAGTCACTGCCATTACAGCTTTCAGTACATCATTCATCTTTGTCAGGTGGCCCACATGGCTCATTTTCAAGATTTAAAATCACCAGAACAGAACTTCTCAAACAGTTGACATACTGTGCATTCATTAGCCACATCCTTCCCAAATACTTTGTTGATATTTTGAGCTATTTATACTGCATTAGTTCCATGATGAAAATTATATTAAAAAATAATATGAATTTTTGGGCAGCTCCTGTGGCTCAGCGAGTAGGGCACTGGCCCCATATACTGAAGGTGGCGGGTTCAAGCCCGGCCTCGGCCGAACTGCAAAACAAAAAAATAGCCAGGTGCCTGTAGTCCCAGCTGCTAGGGAGGCTGAGGCAAGAGAATCGCTTAAGCCCAAGAGCTGGAGGTTGCTGTGAGCTGTGTGATGCCACGGCACTCTACCCAGGGTGATAAAGTGAGAAAAATAAAAAAAAAAAAATAATAATAATATGAATTTTTGACTTATTCATGGTTTCACAAAAAAGTGTTCTAAGAAAAAAAAAAAGAAAATATAATCACAAGCCAAAACATACATTTGAAAGAATGACTATGTACCTTCACGATAAAACAACCTAAGAAATGTCCAAGTGAAATGTCAGCGATATCAACTGTCTGACTCAGTACTTAAGGAAATCAGACATTTCTTACTTAATAACTTGAGAGAAGATCCTATCAGTTCTGTTCCTAAGTACATCTTGAAACTGTCCTTCCATTTTTATCTCCACTGCCACCACCCTAGCCTTAGCTCCATTGTTAATCTCTGAGACAGTTTTTCTCAAACTATCAGTTGTGAAAGAAGAACTTTTTCTTCTTCTTGTTTTTTTTTTTTTTTTAGAGACAGAGTCTCACTTTATTGCCCTGGGTAGAGTGCTCTGGCATCACAGCTCACAGCAACCTCCAACTCCTGGGGTTAGGTGATTCTCTTGCTTCAGCCTCCCGAGTAGCTGGGACTACGGGCACGCCCAACTATTTTTTGGTTGCAGTTTGGCTGGGGCTGGGTTTGAATCTGCCACCCTTAGTATATGGGGCCAATGCCCTACCCACTGAGCCACAGTTGCTGCCCAGCTTTTTTATTTCCAATACATTGCTGCTTTTACACATGTACAGTTTGTATTGATGGAATTACCCATGTGAATTAACAACAGAGAACTGGTTTATAATTTGTACAGAGAAATGAGCCATTGAACACTGTTCTCTGATATTGCAACTATGCCAAATGGCTAAAAAAGTTTCTAAATATTTAGTCTGATATAAAAGTTTGAGAACAGAAGGTTTAATGGGGATTAAAAATTGTTACTGCCTTTTGGCAGAAGGCAACATTGTAAAATGGAAAGAGCACTGTTCTGGAGAGGTCTTTGATATTAATTAGATCCAGGAGCTTGAGTAAGTTCTTCCTTTGTGCCTCAGTTTTACTTTGAGAGGAGGGAGCTATTCATGAGGAACGAAGGTCAGTATTACCTGTCTATTCTTTCAGTTCGTTTGTGAACTCTAAAGCTGTTTTACAGGTTTAGAATGAAAACTTCCACTAAGGTGAGAAGCAGGTTTGTGGTCTTTGACAAGTTGTTTAACTTCTCTGTTTTCTCAGCTTATAAAATGAGCATAACTGATAGTACCTACTTTAGAGGTCTTAAACAAAATAATTCACTACATAGGCAATGCCTAGTGTCAGCTATCATTATTTGGATTATTATATATTTGAATACTAATCATTTTTCTTTTCTTTTCTTTTCTTTTCTTTTCTTTTTTTTTTTTTTTGAGACAGAGCCTCAAGCTGTCACCCTGGGTAGAGGGCTGTGGCATCACAGCTCACAGCAACCTCCAATTCCTGGGCTCAAGCGAGTCTCTTGCCTCCGCCTCCCAAGTAGCTGGGACTACAGGTGCCTGCCACAACGCCCAGCCATTTTTTGGTTGCAGCCGTCATTGTTGTTTGGTGGGCCCAGGCTGGATTCGAACCCACTAGCTCAGGTGTACATGGCTGGTGCCTTAGCTTGATGAGCCACAGGCACCAAGCCCATTTTTCTTTTTTTTTAAGACAGAGTTTCACTATGTCACCCTCTGTAGAGTGCAGTGACATCACAGCTCACAGCTAACTCAAATTCTTGGGCTTAAGTGATTTTCTTGCTTCAGTCTCCCAAGTAGCTGGTACTACAGGCGCCCACCACAATGCCCAACTATTTTTTGTTGCAGTTGTCTTTGTCGTTTAGCTGGCCTGGATTCGAAGCCAGCTCCCTTGGTGTATGTAGCTGGCGCCATAACCATTGTGGTACAGGTGCTGAGCCATTGAATACTAGGGGGAACATGTCTCCTTAGGGGGAACAATACTGATAATGTTAAAAAACATTGAAGAGTCATATTAATATCTGAGCAGGTTGAATTTAAGGTAAAGACTATAGAACAGGAAGACATTTTATTTTATTTCTATATATTCCAATCTAATTTTCCAAGGTGTTTGATATTATTGTTGGTAATGTGACCATACTTTCTAATAATTGTATTTTGAAAGAAATTTGATAATTGAAGTATTCTTTTTCTTGTTTTTTTTTTTTAGACCGAGTCTCACTATGTTACCCTCTGTAGAGCACTGTGAAATCAAAGCTCACAGCAAACTCAAACTCTTGTGCTTAAGTGGTTCTCTTGCCTTAGCCTCCCAAGTAGGTGGGACTACAGGCGGCTGCCACAGCACCTGGCTATTTTTTGTTGTTGTTGTTGCAGTTGTCATTGTTTAGCTGGCCTGAGCTGGGTTTGAACCTGCCACCCTCCATGCACATGGCTGGCGCTGTAACTGCTATGCTATGGGCGCCAAGCCTGAAGTATTCTTTATTAAAAGTCATAATTTATTTAAAATTTATTTCATGTAAGAATTTAAGAGATTTATATTTGTAGTTCATTTTTAATTTTAAAGTACAGTACATTAAAACACATAGTGAAAATAAGGAAAAAAAACTACTACTGAATAAAAGTGACAAAGAATGGAAAAAAAAAAACAAAAACCCACACATAGTGTTGGCCGGGTGTGCTGGCTCATGCCTGTAATCCTAGCACTCTGGGAGGGTGAGGTGGGTGGATTGCCTGAGCTCATAGGTTTGAGACCAGCCTTAGCCAGAGTGAGACCTTGTCTCTAAAAATTGCCAGGCGATTTGGCTGGCACCTGCATTCCCAGCTACTTGGGAGGCTGAGGCAAGAGAATCGATTGAGCCCAAGAGTTTGAGGTTGCTGTGAGCTGTGACACCATGGTACTCTATCGAGGGTGACAAAGTAAGACTTCACACACACACACACAAAAAAACGTAATGTTATGCTGATATGCTATGGTAAATGACACCTTTATAAAGAAAAAAATAGAAAACAGTAAATTATCATATGAAGTGTATGAAGTAATGCTTGAAGATTTTCACAAATATATGACTGAATTGGCGTAATACCTTTTGATCTTGTCAATTAAAACTAAATCATCCTTAGTCTATGAAGCATTAGTGGGCTAAAGACTTTTCTACATTCTCTTTAGTAGTTGTGACTGAAAGTATTTTATAGTTTATAATTGATGTAATTTAGGTATGTCATGATTTTTTAGTGAGTTGCTGAGAAACTTAAGAGTTGCAACTGTAGGCTTGGCGCCTGTGGCTCAAGCGGCTAAGGTGCCAGTCACATACACCTGAGCTGGTGGGTTCGAATCCAGCCAGGGCCCGCCAAACAACAATGATGACTGCAGCAACAACAATAACAACAAAATACCCAGGCGTTGTGATGGGCGCCTGTAGTTCCAGCTACTTGGGAGGTAGAGGCAGGAGAATCGCTTGAACCCAGGAGTTGGAAGTTGCTGTATTGCTGTGAGCTGTAATGCCAAGGTACTCTACCCAGGGCTACAGCCTTAGGCTCTGTCTCAAAAAAAAAAAAAAAGAGTTGCAACTGTAAAGAACATTTGTACTTTTCTTGGGTGTCTGGATGTTAACTGTTCATAGCCTCCTCCCAGGTATCTCAGTCAGTAGAACATGAGACTCTTTTTTTTGTTTTAGAGACAGAGTTTCACTTTAACACCCTTAGTAGAGTGCTCTGGCATCACAGCTCATAGCAACCTCCAACTCCTGGACTTAGGTGATTCTCTTGCCTCAGCCTCCCAAGTAACTGGGACTACAGGCGCCCACCACAACACCTGGCTACTTTTTTTTTTTTTTTTTTGAAGTTTTTGGCTGGGGCCAGGTTTGAACCCACCATCTCCGGTATAGAGAGCCAGTGTCCTACTCCTTTGAGCCACAGGCACCACCCTGTCCGGCTACTTTTTATTTGCAGTTTGGCCAGGGCCGGGTTCAAACCCGCCACCCTTGGTATATGGGGCCAGCACCCTACTCCTTTGAGCCACAGGTGCTGCCCCATCTGGCTACTTTTTAGTTGAGGCTGGGTTCAAACTTGCTACCATCGGTATATGGGGCTAGCGTCCTATCCACTGAGCCACAGGCGCTGCCTGAACTTAAGACTCTTAATCTTAAATGTTTATAAATAAACAAAGTTTAAGCACATATATTTGTAGCTTAGATGTACTAGAATTCCATATAAGTGTGTTTTACTTTTTTTACTGTCTACAGACTCAGTATTCATTTAAACAAGTATTTGGCACTCACACTACCCAGAAGGAGCTCTTTGATGTTGTGACTAATCCCCTGGTAGATGACCTCATTCATGGCAAAAATGGTCTACTTTTTACATATGGTGTAATGGGAAGTGGAAAAACTCATACAAAGACTGATTCTCCAGGGGAAGGAGGGCTGCTTCCTTTGTTGTTTGGACATGATTTTTAACAGTATAGGATCATTTCAAGCTAAGCGATATGTTTTTAAATCTAATGATAGAAATAGTATGGAGATCCAGTGTGAGGTTGATGCCTTACTAGAATGCCAGAAAAGAGAAGCCATATCTATTTCAAAGACCCCCTCTAGCAAACGACAAGTAGATCCAGAGTTTGCAGATATGATAACAGTACAAGAGTTCTGCAAAGCAGGAGAGGTTGATGAAGATAGTGTCTGTGGTGTATTTGTCTCTTATATTAAATATATAATAATTACATATGTGATTTATTAGAGGAGGTGCCATTTGATCCCATAATACCCAAACCTCCACAATCTAAATTGCTTTGTGAAGATAAGAACCATAACATGTATGTTTCAGGATGTACAGAAATAGAAGTGAAATCTACTGAAGAGGCTTTTGAAGTTTTCTGGAGAAGCCAGAAAATGAGACATATTGCTAATACCCATTTGAATCGGTGAGTCCAGCCGTTCCCATAGTAGGTTCAACATTAAATTAGTTCAGGCTCCCTTAGATGCAGATGGAGACAATGTCTTACAGAAAAAAGAACAAATCACTATAAGTCAGTTGTCCTTAGTAGATCTTGTTGGAAGTGAAAGAACTAACAGGACCAGAGCAGAAGGGAACAGAGTATGTGAAGCTGGGAACATTAATCGGTCACTAATGGCACTACAAACATGTATGGATGTCCTGAGAGAGAACCAAATGTGTGGAACTAACAAGATGGTTCCCTATGGAAATTGGGAAGGAAAAGTGCATATGATCATGTGTGTAAAGCCAAAGGCTGAAGATTATGAAGAAAGCTTGCAAGTCATTAGATTTACAGAAGTGACCCAAGAAGTTGAAGTAGCAAGACCAGTAGACAAGGCAATATTTGACTTAACACCTGGGAGGTGATACAGAAACCAGACTTGTGGTCCAGTTGGAGGCGAACCATTGGTTACCAACATATTTTTACAGAGTTTTCCACCTTTGCCATCATGTGAAATTTTGGATATCAATGATGATCAGACACTTCCAAAGCTGATTGAAGCCTTAGAAAAATGTGCTTATCTCCGACAAATGATGATTGATGAGTTTAACAAGCAAGCTAATACTTTTAAAGGTTTATTAGAAGGATGTGACAGTGTTGTCTTAAGTAAAGAAAACTACATTCAAGGAAAACTAAATGAAAAAGAAAAGGTGATCTCAGGAAATAGAATGCCTGGAAAAGAAAAATAAAACTTTAGAATATAAGGTTTGTTTTGGCATTATTACAATGGAAATATGGGCTGGCCATTCAGCCCTGCTCTCTGAGTGGACTATTCTGCTCCATGGGTCTGTGACCACTGCTTATTATGAGTTCTCACTTGGTTAGATACTAATCATCCTACCTCAAAAAAGAGGAAATGGGCTCGGTGCCTCTAGCTCAACGGGCTAAGGCACCAGCCACGTACACCTGAGCTGGTGTGTTCAAATCCAGCCCAGGCCCACCAAACAACAATGAAGCCTGCAACCAAAAAATGGCCGGGCTTTGTGGCCAGTGCTTGTAGTCCCAGCTACTTGGGAGGCAGAGGCAGGAGACTCGCTTGAGCCCAGGAATTGGAGGTTGCTGTGAGCTGTGATGCCACGGCACTCTCTCCAGGG